>PVJX010003252.1:0-27500 GCA_004027295.1 Dolichotis patagonum | reverse complement strand
TTACAAGGCAGGCGACCCTCTGTGTTAATGTTTTCTGACTTTTGGGCAAAGAGGATTTTTTTGTTTTCCTACTGTCGGGTGAAGCCTAACCAAACATGGCTTCACTGCCTTATTAATTTAAGAATTAAAGAGAGAAGACTTGAACATTTTTCTTGGATCTGTCAGTGGGCTCCCTGTCTGAGTAAGCCTGGGATACATTGGCTATGGTGAACAGGGTGCTGAATTTGCTTACTTTCTGTAAATTTTCATTGTAGTTAATCAGCTTTATCTGAGTCAACTGGAAAATAATATTCTCGATAGTTATCAGACCATAATAAAACAAGTTTGTAATGAGAGAACACAGCTTCTCCTGTAACTTCCCTAGCCAGTGACAGGAAACTAAAAATGATACAGTGTAAATTACCAGGATGGTCAGATGGCAAGTTGAGCCTTTTTTCCTTCATCTTCAGCTCTTCTGAAGTAAAGGAGTTTCAGAGTGCTTGGATACATGTTTTGTCAGATGCTATGCTCTGAGTCACCCTATATCTCTCTCCCCATTAAGGTGGGGGGAAAGTCTCAGCTGTTTCTAGTTTCAAAAATGAGCTAGTCATTGTACTTGCAAACTAAGGGACATATCATCATTGAGAGCATGGGATTTACATACATAATTACCATTAATGCTAATGGCATTTATATCTGTACAGCCCCACACATCAAGACAAGAATACATTTCCATGTCTTCACACTGTGAAAGTCCATTTAATATCATTCATTTTACAACTTATTTTTAAAGATGATGTCCATATTCTGTCAAGGCATACATATGCCTAGTTAAAAGAAAATGTGGGAAATATTGGGAAGAGATGGGATAACTCAACTTGTTCATGTGGATGAAATATTGCTGAACTCAGATCCATTCATACTCTTTAAACACAACGCTCTATTT
Organism: Dolichotis patagonum; assembly: GCA_004027295.1. NCBI lineage: Eukaryota > Metazoa > Chordata > Mammalia > Rodentia > Caviidae > Dolichotis > Dolichotis patagonum. Next base: position 26,575 of record PVJX010003252.1, on the reverse strand, counting down.
GGCTTTGAAACTGCTGGCACACTTTTCATAGTGCTATAAATTTGTCAGCCTAATGGGACATTTTGTAGATGTTTTCCTTTTTAAGTGCTTTAACAGGAGTAGGTATTCCATTGATCCAAAAATCCAGCTCAGCATTTCATTTCCGAGAGATGAAAAGCATACATTTAATGTCTTATCAGAAATTAAGTGGTAGGCAGTGTCCTACATTTCTTCAAAGAAAGAAAGTATATTCCCAACTGAACTCTGCTCTTGCCTGGCCTCTGTTGATGTCTTAAGAGCTGGGCAGAGTATGCAGTAGGTAACCCAGTGGCCACTAAGATCTGGGTTGTCCCATCTCTTCATTGATTAAGGTGGTCATCTTTATGTCTATTGAGAATTGTCTTCACATCTGTGTTGGCCAAGCAAACTCAGATCCAGGTCTTGATTTACCCCTCCTGGAACTCTGACCATTAAAGGAAAATAATGGATCTATCCCAGCTATTCAATCTCTGAATCCCCTGTCTTGGAGCCAACCAAAAGCAGAGGGGCTCCTCATTTAAACCACAGGAGTGTGGCAGTCCTGAAATATCCTCAAGGGCTCCATCACAGGTACACAGCTCCTCTGGGGAAAGGGAAGAGCTTTTCCCAGACCCCAGAAGCCACTCAAATTGGTAAAGTCACTTCTCAACCAACTAAAGAGGCCAGTAGTGCCCTAAAGCTATCTGGGCCTGTTTTATAACTGGTAATACTGAGCAGAGTAAATACTGAGTGTTTTAACAGCTTGAAACTTTATATCCAGTGCTGTGTTTGCCTTGCAGAAATATTGGGATTATGATGCATCATAACTAATAACCAGTAGGAAATACTGGTTTCCAAGGGGTGACACAGAGGGGTGAGTGAGACTCTAGAATATCAAATATTTCCACATCACGACCTGGTGGTGCAGAGAAAGTACAGTCTGGAGTCTGAGTCCCATGCCCATCTCCCTCCCTGGGATGGTGCTTTACACTCAGCATGGTCACTTGTTTGTTAGCAGCTCAGCTGCTAAAGATGTAGTCAATGACATGACATTAGGTCCCAGGGACAGAAGGTACTGGGCCCTTTATGATAGAAACTTCTGGCTCTACCATCTTTCCTGATATGACCAAGCTAGCAGCTTGTACTCTTACCCTGCCAATCACCGAGATCTCTGGGCTGTTTTCTCTTAAGATCACCATTCCCTCCACCACACTGGTCCCAGAAGTTCTTTTAGGGCCAAAGGCATTGCCCTTCAAATTTCCCAGATTCTAGAAATGTTTTGTTTCTATCCATTGTTACAGGCTCACAAACATTGAAGGTCCAGAGCCCCTTCCTTTCCACATATGTTACAGGCATTTTATTTAAAAATGGTTATTCCATTTTAATCATGTGGGCTATCTTACTCTCATTTGGAAAAATAAGGCTTCTTTACCACTAATGCAACACTTACTGGCCACTGCCATGTACTAGCAATGGCAAGAACCTGGGGATGAGTTGAATAAAACACTTTCCATGACTTCCAGGTCCCAAATAGTTAACATTTGTCTCATGTTTAGCAGTTCAAAGGACTTTCACATACATTTCCTCACACGCTCTCCATAACCATTGGGACAGGTAAACTAAGAAGCTTATTATTATTTTAGACAAGCTATTCATGTTTCCTAGCTGCAAACCTCTGTTGCCCTTGTTCTCCCTATACCTTCCCACAACCACAAGCCAGACACAGTGTTGTCAGCAAAGCCCTTGCAGTGTGCACCTGGTTTGTGAGATACACCTAGCACTAGGAGTGGAGGAAAATGAGGTGGCTTGGAGGGGCCGGCTGAGTGTTTAACCCAAATCTGTGCCTTGCTTGTTGGATTGGTGATTCTTTAGGGACAAGGCAAGGACAGCCCATCCACTCTGGGAAGTTTCCAATCCCACCGTTGTGTACTTTTTTGAACTTACACAGTTGAAAAATATCAAGGTCAGAACATGATTGAAGAACCTTCTTCCTGTCTTTTAAGTCACTGCACTTCTATGATATTGTTTTCCACTGAAGAAGTTCTCTTAAAAATGAGGTTGAGATCCCTAAAGAAATTGCTTCAATCAGCAGCAGGGCTTAATGACTGTTAATGGGAAGTGGAGATAGGATAGTAAGTGTTACTTTGATTAATAAGAGAACTGCAGAGAATTTAAATTGTGCCACTGATGGATTATTTTCTTCAAGCTTGATAAGCACTTCTCATTTGTTCTTAAATTTGGTCAATACTGTTAAAGGCAGCAAAATGAAGTATAATTAATTCTATTACTGCTGCTCAGACCAAGTGTTACTAAGAAACAGATTATGATGCAGATGACAGTGGAAGTCACAGTGTTGACAGTCGGATGCTTTGAATACCTGTCACTCCTCGTTAGCCTGAAAGAATGAAGAAAATACCTAAAACTGGCTTTTCATCTGTGCATGTTCCACTGCCCATAACACAGGGAACACTGATAAGATAATCAGCTGACATAAAATTATCCTTCTTTGGAAGTATAGAGAGTAAATAAAAGATTGAGATAACACATCTGTTAAAATGTTAAGAGCTGAATGTTCATTTTGTATTCATCACTAAGAAAATGGGATATTGATTTGATGTTGAATGGCTGTTGAAAGAAAGCTTTACATATTTCCTTTTTTCAAAGAGTCCATGGCATATTATAGATCATGGTTTACTTTTGTTATTCATTTTATTCAGAACAATTGATAACCAGGTGGCATTTAGAGCAAAGCTATTTTAGCAGACAATTTTATTTACTATGAGTACTAATGCCCAGGACATTAGATGTGCACCCTGCTATGTTTTCTGTAAACACCAAGATGTATCAGTATTTTCTGAATAGCTCTCCCTCTGCCCCCAACACCTTTTAAATCTATCTCTATTTATTTGTTTAAGGGATACACATCACTTTTAAGTCCTGCTAAAAGTCCCGCCTGAATGCAGCCTGATATATACAAGGTCTCACCAAATGGCTTTTAGCTTCCTAAGTCAGTGAATCTCAGCCTGCAGTTCATCCTCCTGGGCACCTCTAGTTAATTCCAGAAATGCTTCCAAGCCTGAAAATCAACAGAAATTAATTACATTTCACTTTTTAGAAGAAAATATACGATTCATCAACCCTGTTTCACAAATTCTACCAAATAACAGCAGGATTTTAAAACTTCAGAAGGACTAGGCATCTCCTGAATATGTGCCCTTCTGTTCCCTACCTGTTTCCAAGTCTGTTTGCTTCCAAATTGCATGAAGTCACTGAGTTAGTAATTTTAGACTAATATAAAATCTAAGTGTGGTAGGTTAATGGTATAGTTATCAAGTTTCTCTGAAGGTCTAATTTCATGATTAAAAATGTAAACCTTATCTATTATGTATTGAGGACTAATCCTTTTGCCCAGATGTCCCACAAACATAACTTTCAAACATGGGGAAATTATAGGAAGAACATTTCAACCCAGAATGTGAAAGTCAAGTCTTTCTAAAATCTTTTGCTGCAGAGTCAGTGTTTGGAGAGAGAGCCCAGGGTGTGAGTGCTTTGACCAGCAGCCGCCAGCAGCCTGCATTTTGGGGGTCTTCAGTTATAGCACAGCGCAAATCAACCTTGGGGCAGGCTCTTGATCACTCTGAGAATGAGCTCTTTCCTCTGCAGTGTGACAAGTTGGCTCAACTGATCACCCAGATCCTTTCACCTTTGAAATTCTGATCTTTAAAATTCAAGTTACGTAAGGTAATGAGATGATTTCCTTAAGGGTGTTTGTTCAACAGGATGTGATCTGTATGGATATTAGAAATGCCCCTGTGCTTCACGGTCATGTTCTTCGGGTGGTGATAATTTATCCCACAAATGGAAAATGCACCGCCGCTCCCTGCTCTGCCACCATGTAGCCAGTCTGTGCTCTCCACAGACCTGGACTGGTGCACCCAGCTTGGCTGTGCACTCAAGGAGCTTCCGTGCTGCGGGGAGGTACTAGGAAGTAAGTGAACCAGCAGACGGGGAAGATATTCTTTCAGCTAAGTGCACTGAAGAGACACAAGCCAGGAAATGTGATGAAATGTGGCCAGAGAAGGGCAGGAGGAAGTGGAAAATGAGAAAACTGACCTTCAGATGAGGACTGAGGGGAAGACAGATGGGACCAGCCAGCCTGCCTTGCCCACATTCTCAGGCAGAAAGAAGTATGGTGGCCTCCACCTTGTCTCACCACCTTGTCTAAATTTCTTTTCTAGAACACATACTCAAAAGGTACTCTTGCTCTTGTTAAAACCCAAGAAAAACCAAGCAAGTAAAGTTATTTCCACAGCTTTTATCCGGTCATCCCCAGTACTAGCAATTCTAATTATCTTGACTGGTTTTCTACATTGCTACAAGACAATTCAAGTTGCAAAACTTTGAGCTGGGTTATTTCCATTCATACTGTATCTCTGTGTTTGCCTGTAGAGTTTAGTGCAACTTACGACTTTAGAATTACTTCACAATACTCAGAGGTGTGAAACGTCATTTCGAGTAATGCCTTTCTCCAGTTAATACAGATAAATATTGATGGCAGGCAGCAGTAAAACAAGTCATTAAATTCTTCTGTGCAAAGTGTGTCCCACACATTGCTGGAAGCTATAGAAATCACATCGGACTCCCAGAGCCACTGCATGTCATTAGAGAGTGCTTCCATTTCCAGTTCCTTGTTCCAAATTGGAGTTAGAGTGAGCTAGGGTGGGGTACAGAAACCAGTGTAAGAGGCTGGATGAGGGTTAGAGCCCTTCTGGTCCGTCATTCCTGGTCCTGGTGCTTTCCTCTGCCACCCTAGTGGACCCCTGGGTGAACCAGAAAGCTTTGAAAAATGGCATTCAGCTACAGTGGGAGGTCTGGTGCTTAGAAGACAAAGAAACTTTAAATCTACACTAGTAACCCTGTAAAAGCAGCTAAAGATTTCAAGGGGCAATAAACCCCTTCTGTGTGGCTGTTTGGATTATTTCACTTCGGTGTCTGTCATGGTGATGCAGAACTTGGCTTGGGTCACAGAGAAATATGGTGGTGGGGGGGTCTTATGGGGCCAGATAACATGTTTTTGTTGCCTGAGTCTTAGGATGAAAAATGAAAGGAACCATTTCCTCATTTTATAACACCATCCTCAAGGATTCCAGCCTGGTATAGATTCTGATGCTGCAGTGTGGGGTGTGCTTTCTTCAAGGTGTTTTTAATAGGCTCTGGCTTGTCAAAGACACCACTCTGATAATGAGGCTGAGAGCTCCCAGTGAGGCGAAAGCTCCGTAATGAGGGAGGAGCACAATTTGTTACAGTTATGTGGTTACTTGGCCATAATATCTTTTTGAGGTTTATTAAATCATATAAAATTTCAATTTACACTGTAATATTCTATAAAAGATGGAGCACACAGAAGTAATAAGTATGACAACATTTCTTTCATTTATGAATCGTATTGTTGATCGCGTTAACATTGCCACATCCCGCAGCAGGATTATTTATGTCAGGACAGTAATTTTCTATCTTCAATTTAATTTTGTAAAAGTTAATTATAAATTAGAACAAAATGGAAGGCAGTGAAATGCTGAGATAGGATGTTATTGGGGGGAAATCTTTACATAGGCTGTTACTGTGCAGATCATTGTTACGGATGCCAACAATTTGTGGGGTGAAGGAGAGCTCTGGGTTTTCTCTCCCTGGAAATGGCCTCTTCCTGCAGAACAAGGAGTGTCAGCAGTCCTTCTAGTGAAAGCCTTTCCTTCCTCCACCTGCCAGCTGGGCCTGAGACAGGTCAGTCACCAGCAAGGTTATGCCAGAACAAGGACATGAACTCAGGGTTGCTGACATTAGGTCAGTCAACCTCCACTTCTATCTTAGAAGGAGGGAGGGAGTTTGACAAGACAGAGAAATGTCTCTACATATCTCCCCCCAGTCAGTCTGAGGCCAGGAGAGACAGCTCTGCAAAGGTGAGTATCAGGCCCTCTCGGCTGAACTCTCCTTCCATCGTGCCACTGCCATTCATAGGATCAACAAGGTTTCTTAGGCAGACTTTCTGCCAGAGCCAGCGAGCTCTGCAGACTCCAGCCTGCCCTAGCCCCTCAGAGAGAAAGGAACTGCAGCGATGAGAACCGAGGCAGAAGTGACAAGAAACTCCCTTTGCTCCCTTCTGTTTCTCTCATCACACTTTGTACCTCCCTCTGGGACAGGTTCAAGTCACCTGTGTTCTTGCTGAGTAGTGGGGGAGCCCAGAGACACTTCCTTCCTGTTCACTCTACTCTCTCCATCTGAAAAATCATGATTGACTTGCTAGGTGAAAGACTTTTATATTTCGTTTTTAATAGAGCAAAAGTGACTCTAAATTTGTTAATATTCTTTAGGTTACATAGGACAAATTACAGATAAGTGAATCAGTAATGAAATTTGTAATGAGAATTTCTCAAGTATGAAATGTTGGCGCAAGGAAAGTTAATTGCGGGATTTTACAGCCATTATAGTTTATATCATAAATGCAAAAATGACTAGGGCCATTTAATTACAGTAGGAGCACACTAAATTTTTATGGAGTGCCATTTTGTTAAAGAGGTACTCGGAGCATTAAGAGCAAATATGGTCCTAACGGTGGGGCCAGGTAGCTTTCACAACATCAAATAAATATCCTATTGCTACAAAATTGTTCCTTAGATACTATAATTGACATGATGACTAATGAGATGGGTTTGTTCTCACAGCTTCACATATTCAATTTACAGTGTCTGAAAGTTATTTTTTCTGGTATCCATGTACCTGGAAGGAACCAGAAATATCCCTGTTGGAAAACACTATCTCTGCTGCTTCCCTAATTAACCTTCAAAAATGCATTTTGAAATATAGAAGTTGGTGCCTAGCATAGAAATCAGATTGTCTCTGAAAAAAAACCTCAAGTGCTAATTTGCTCCTTATTTAGTATCTGATATGTCAAAATTACAGGTGATTAACGTTTTGGAGGCTTTCAGTGGGTTAGGGACAGACCTTTCCTATGGCCAGTGGGGTGTGTCTCTGAGTATCAGGGACTCTGGAAACCAGTGCTGTCCTCACTAATCCCCCAGCCTAGCCTACTCCTTCCCTCTCCCTACACCCCACCCAGGCCAGGCCCTGTGGGCATCAAATCCCCAGTGCATAAAGTCCAGTGGGACAAACGGGGCTCCCTGAGCCTCCCCCGCATTGCCCCAAGCCTCAGGATCTTCCCAAATGGGAAAGAAGGTACTGTACTATGGAGGGGGGTGATGTTCACTCTGGATCCCTAAAATGTTCAGGTTATTTTGAAAACAGAGGGTGCCATCCCCTCTACCGCTCAGTGAAGAGGAGACTCCTAGGTAATGTTCCTTTCCTTACCAAAACCGAGATTTTTTGTTTTGTTTTTGTTGGTACCAGGGATCGAACTCACAACTTTGTACATGCCATGCAGGCGCTTGTGCTGCTGAGCTAAATCCTTGACTCATTATTGGTACCTAAAGTGAGAAATAATGGCTTACTGTTGCCTGCTTTCCTTGTGAGTGCTTAACAAGATCCTGTACAGAGAACTCTAAGTGTGCATGCCCTGTGGTGTCAGCAGGCCAGGGAGCAGCCTTTTAGCCATGTTCCTGCCTGTGAGACTCCCCTTAGTGGTCCTGCTTCATCTGTCACTCTTCCAACGAGGGAATCACCAAGGACTTGGGAAGAATGCCTCATGAGGCCAAAGATTCACCTCATGAGGCCAAAGATTCGCTCCATGGGTGGCAAGCGTGCATGTGGAGTCTGTGTGTGTGTTAGAGTGTGTGTGTAGTTTGTATGTATGTGTTCCTGGTGTGTATGTGTGATGTGTATGTAATGTACACTTGTTACACAATCCAGGCTCCGATGGGCATATTAACAGCCTCTCGGGTACTGTTATTTGTGAAGCAGTGGCCCTAAAGTGCCTTTGCCAACATATGTCACCTTACTGCCAACTCCTCTGTGAGTTCATGTGAATCAAGGCAATGAGTCCATTCCCCAGGAAAACCCCGTTAATCTCCAACCCCCCTAGAGCAGTTTGCTAGGGCCACCATAAAAAAAACACCACAGACCAGGGGGCTTAGCCAGCAGAAACGTATTTCCTCACGATTCTGTCCTTGGCTGTGCCTATTTTTTCTTTTGTAGTGCCCAACAGGTGCTCTTCTCTGCAATGTCGACCCTGTGGCGTTTCCCTAGTGGCAAGTCTCCTCTCTTGCCACATTTAGTCACTGGAATTCCACCATGCAAGAAAGCTGTCTTTCTCCCTCACTACCTAAATGGTTTTTTTTAAAATTTGTTTACTTATTTAACAATGTAAATATTTTATTTGTGAATGTTTATTTTATTCTAGGTTACAATCCAATACTTTATAATTTTTTTTTTACTCAAGAATTTTGGGTTTTGGCCCCTTCATATTAGTTCCTATGTTCTTTTGACAGATTCTCATTCCCTTTTTTTGAGTATCTTTTTATTCTCTGCCATTACAAGATGTTTCAGGCTCATCTTGTGTTTGCCATGCCGACTTTGGACTCTGCTATTCTCCCAACAGCCTTGGTCCTTTTTATTGGAAAATGGTGTGTAGAGAACAAGATCCGTGCTATAAGGGTGTTCATCATTCTTGGGGTGCTGTTGCTTTAGGCCCTCAAAATTGAGAGGGCTAGGGAATATATCTGTGTAACCTGTCCCCCTCCTATGAATTTATACTGATACCTGTGGTTCTAAACTAATATCACAGGGACCATTTTATATTGGTTATTTATTTGTGCTATCTTTCTTCGACAGTGAAAACCCTAGTGAAAATCCTCTCATGATGTAGAGTTACACATTAGTTCAAATCAGTACATATAGTGGTTTCAGAACTCCTAGTCTTATGCCTATGAAAAATACTTTTACTGACTGAATCACAGCTTTACTGCACAATTCCCCTCCCCTTCCTCCTTCTCCTCTTTCTTTTTGTGGTATTGGGAGTTGGACCTGCACTAGACAAGTTCTGTACCACTGAGCTACATATCAAGCCTTCTTTCTCAAATTTTTATTTTGAGACAGGGTCTTACTAAGTTGCTCAGGCTGGTCTCACATTTGTAATCCTCCTGCCTCAGCTTCCCAAATAACTCAGACTGCAGATGTGTGCTACCAGGCCCAGTGTCTTGGCTACTTTTCCTTTCATTGCTGAGACAAAATACCTGACACCAAAAATGAAGGAAAGAAGGGTTTATTTAGCTTACAGATTTTGGAGGTTTCAGTCCATACTCAGCTGGCTCTGAGTCAGGGTGGTGTGGCTAAGGGGCAGCTGTTTATTGGTGGCTGCAGCATCAAGAGTGAAAAGGGCAAAAAAAAAGAAAAGAAAAGAAATGCTCACTTCCTGCCCTCCTTTATATTGTATGCTGGTTACTTGCCCTTGGCAGGTGCAGAACTCACAACGCCAATCTCAGCACTAGACAACAAATCAATTACAAATGCTAGACTCAGCCTCCCTAGAAAGGCCCACCTCCTGTGACATCATGAGGTTTTGGGGGAACATTTAAACAAAGGGCAACACCCAGCCATGCACAATTCTTTTTTTTTTTTTTAATTTTATTTTAAAGAGAACAGAACAAAAGAGGGCAGTACAGAGCAGATCAGAACAGGACAACATAGGCAACACAGTACTTTACATTAAGACAACCTGACATTAACAGTAGCTATCACACTACCTCTTTCTCTGCTATAGTTGAGCATAGTTCCAAATACAATAATATCAAACATAATAAAATAGTATAAAGCCATGCAAAGAGTGAAAGAATTACAGGGCTTTCTGAATCGAATAACAGAAATGATCAATGGGTACTATAATATCTCATTTTCGATACAAAAATTTTGTTTAAACTATCACACATATTCAAATCCCAATAAGACACAATGTGATAGATAGAACCAATGGTAATAGAAGAATAGAAGCATGGTAGGACTTCTAAGAAGGACGATATTAAATCAGCAATAGCTGTCATAATGTTGTGTTTTCTTCAAAACAGCTGTTCATATCATCACGCATGATATAGTCAAACAAAACAGAATAAAACCATTCCAACTGATGATTGAAAACATTGAAAGGCCTCAAAGCTATGAGATGGGGACTCATGCTTACCATAAAATCTTATATACTCTTATCAACTCTCATACTAGGGAGACTACGGTATTTACACTTGTGAGTTTCGTTTATTTCGCTTAAGAGAATGGTCTCAAGTCGTGTCTCTTTAGCCTTACAGCATCTAGTTAGGATCCTAAGTCCTTCAGTTGATTAGAATCTTTTCTTTTCTGGCCCTTTAACATAGTTCTTTTACTCGTTTGAGGTACAGTTAAATTTACTTCTTAGTGTGTGTGTCCCACTTAAGAGTTCCCTGTCACATCCTGGTTGCTGTGAATTATTTGTTATTTTGGGGGCAGCATCAGTGTAGTCGAAGAGTCAGATTTGTGTAAAACACTATACTCTGAGCAGGACCCTCCCCCTTTACCCTTGCCTTCTTCTATCTGCCCACCCCCTGCAGATAACCAACACCTTCAGTTCCTGGCTTATCTTTCCTGTATCTTTACAGGAGAGTGCAGATTCCTAAGTATTTCCTTATACCTGCTTTTCTCTTACATGCAGGGTAGCATACTACAAGTCCTGAATTTTTACTTTTTCACTGAAGTGCAAGAGACGGAATCTTTACACTTTCTGAAATGAGACACACATTTTAAAAGGTTACTGGACACTCTCTGACCACTTTAAAGTAGCAGGTTCTTAGTGGAAAACTAGAATGGTCTAGAACACCAATCTAGAAACCTGAAGGGGCCTTGATTTCAAAGAGCCTACAAATGACCTAGGGAAACAAAATGCATATGCATGAAACAACTAAGTCAACCTTCTGGAAAGAATTGTATATTCCTGATCCACTAGGAAAAATAAAGTATCTGACAGGGACAACATTGTCAAAGAAATTCCAGATGGAAAAAGAGCAAAGCAATGATGGTATGAGGTGGTGAGAACTCAGGGCTTAGAGATGCCCAGAAGCTCTGCTGAAGTTGATTGGGCTGCTGGCTTGTTGCAGGCCAGGCAATCACGTTCTTCAGTGCTCAGCCCATCTGGGCCCTTTATGTCAGTGCTTCTTAGACTTCCGTGTGCATTCACAGCACGTGAGGAGCCTGTTCAAATGCAGTCTGCATATACAGGTCTGTGTGTAGCCAGCAATGCTACATCTCACACAAGCTCCAGGTTTGCAATACTGTGGGCTCATGAGCCTCACCCTGAACAGCAAGACCTTATGTGGCATTTGTGTGTTAAGTCCAAGGAACCCATTCCTTAGGTACAAATCAATATACTTGTCCAAAATATGCACAAAAGGAGTTCCAAGAGAAGCAGACTCATTACTCCAGGCTTTGCATTCTCCTGTTTACTATCCTCTCTGGAATTTCTGATCTACTAATAAGACAAACAACAGAAAAGCATTAAAACATGTTTACTGATGCATACAACTCATTACAAAACAAAAGCTTTATATTCACTGAAAGCAGATCTTAAACCTTTATAGGCACCTGCTGTGCGAGCAGATTAGATGCAGCTCTCTCCTCCCACATGTGCACACCACCTTCAAGTTAAAATGACCCCAGCTCTGGTGGATTTTGATTTTAGCTCCACTGACGGAGGGTTAATTAGACCTTGGACTTCATGATAGTGATCAGTGTGCAACACAGTCCTGACTCGGCAAAAACAGCACAACCTATTGCGGCTTCCCTGAATTGAATTCTGTTCATGCATATAGAATGAAGTGGCCAACACGCTGTAGCTCTGAAAGCTCTGGCAGTACTGTTGATAAACTGTGTATGCTTCTGAGTCCAAGAAAAACAGGACAAATTTTCACACTCACTTCAGACACCTACACTAAGGAAGTCAAGGTCATAAAAGGCTTTTCCATGTCAATGTCTAAGTGCAGGACACTTATTTAACAGCACCCTTGGTAAATAAATAATGAATTAACTGCTCCTGGAAGGAGAAAATATTTGCTAGGTTTAGCAGAAAGCTCTTGCCCATATCCATGAGGGCTGTGGCCAGATAAAACTTGACTTGATCTGGCTTTAGTTATCATTCATGGTTTCTTAGAAAGTGCCACTAATGTCATCCAAAACCTCAGGCATGCTTGGAATCATTTTCTTTCCTTTACCCACAGGCCCAATTACATGTGGTTATCTAGCCTGATAGCATCTCTCATTCTGTGATCCTGAGGAGTTTATTTCCACACTGTGTCTCACACCCTTCTCCAATGTGCCATCCTCACTGACAGCCCATGGCACTCCCCCTTCCTCTCCTACCCAAGACCTTGTCACCCACCCCGCTGCAGCCACAATGTCAAGTCTGTCCATCCTGCTGAAAGAAGCTCACTAAAGCACAGCTCTGTTGTTAGTGCTGACTGCCTCCTCCAGGACCACCTATGGGCTCTGGTTAAGAGCAGATTTCTCCACAGGGCCTTGGTCCAGCTGTCTACCTGTCTGTCTGCTCCCACCTGACCTCTGCTTCAGACTAATTGCTTGGCACATGCTTTCAGTTTGGGTTCTTGTCCCAGCCTTTTGAAACCTCACTCATCTCTCAAAATTCAATCTTCTTTGAAGCCTTTTGAGATCCTACTAAAGGAAATGTTTTTCTATTCATTTAACCTTTCAAAAAATTTTTTTCTATACTGAGGATTGAAGCTAAAGACTTTAGCCGGAGCTACATCTCCAGTCTTTTTGTACTTCTTTTAAAAATTTTGTGTCAGGATCTTAATAATTTGCTAAATTCCCCATATGGGCTCAAACTTGTGATCCTCCTGCCTCAGCCTCCCAGAGTGCTGGGATCCTGAGTGTACGCCACCATGCCTAGCTGACCCTTTCAATCCCAGGGAACAGCTGGGGGGCACCTCATTCTGCCGTATCCAGCAGTGACTGGTGTGCTTGTCTTGGTCTTGGATTTGTCCATTCTGCGGTCACCATTGTGGAGTTGCACATCCAAGCCCCTCTGGGTAGGACTGTGGACTTGTCAGGACAGTGCCCGGGAGTGAAAATTACCTCTGGCCATGCTGGGATGAGCACAGGACTGGTGGACAGAAACTGCTGTATCTGTGGCTTCATCTCGCCTCAGAGACTTTCAGTGTTTGAGATAGGGACTGTTTTGTCAGCGTACGTCCTTGAGTGACAGTGGTGAACAGAGCCCCCACATGACCTGTAAGATGTGAAAGATGGCATGAATGAGAAGTAAACTTAGCCGGATCCCACAATGGTGACCACAGAATGGACAAATCCAAGACTAAGACAAGCACACCAGTCACTGCTGGATACCGCAGAATGACGTGCCCCCAAGGCTGTTCGCTGGGATTGAAAGGGTCGGCCAGTGGTGGAGTACACTCAGGATCCCAGCACTCTGAGAGGCAGAGTCAGGAGTACAGCAACTCGGAGCCAAGCCTGGGACATTTACAGAGAACTCGCCTTAAAATAAAAAGAAAATAAAGGGCTGGGGATGTAGCTCAGTGTGAAGGTCATGGGTTCGATTTCCACTACTGGAGGGAAAATAATAAATAAATGAAATAAACTTTTGCTCTTTTAAGTCATTGAGGTTTTGAGGTTGTTACCACAGCACAGCCAAGTCCCAGGGACCACGGTCCATACAGGTCGAATCTCCCCTTTTGATGCCAGGTGTCTATGACATGTAACACAGCACCTGACATGTGATAGGAACACAGACTTTACTGTGCACTTAAACTTAACTAAACCATGTCCGGTGCCAAATGAACAAGCAAGGAGTTTCAATGAGCAGCAACCTGGAGTTAAGAAACTCAGTTTCATCTTGATATTGGCAAGTGACCCCTTTGGTGACTTCAGTTTCCCTATTCACGAAGGCACAAATGCTAGACTGTATTACAGGCTTCTTAGAAGGACGACACAAGGTAACATATATATGCATCACAAACAGCCAATAAATGTTAGCTATTATTATTATTGTTATTACAGTCCCTCTCCCAGTACTAAAGTGGTATTTACTGCCACTTAACTACACCACAGGGCTGTGCAAAGAAGAAATATCTGCAAATCAAGTAACTTTAGGATTAGGTTCCCAGCGGGCAGGGCAGTAAGACCCTGAGGCATCATAGCACCCCAGCCAGAAGCCTGCTGGGAAGCAAGGAAAAGAGAGGCTGCCAGGCGGCTGGCACCCCCAGGTCCCAGGCTTCACAAAGCTGGTAGCCAACTCACCACATCAGAATCCAGGAGGCCAGTGGTGGCTCTTCCCGAGGACCCAGAGTGGATGAGAAAGTTTCAAGTCATGTGTGTTGCTACCGAAGCAGGAGCACAAGCTAATTTCATCAGCCAGGAAGAATAATAAGCAAATGCATTAACTAAGGCTAATGAGTCTTCTATTTTTATCCCTAATCATTTCTTAAAACCAACCAAGTCATTATAGTCGATTGTGTCTTCAGTGAAATATGTATTTGAATTTCTATAAATAGGCTACTTTTCATGATATGTATTCATTAGGATTCTAGACACACTATTTTTTTAGATAGCTACCTGTAATCTTGCTTAAAGCTTACAAAAATGATGTTTATCCTTCCAATGAAAAAATAGACAATAGATTTATTGTCTATTAATAACTAGTATTTGCAATGGTCCTCGTTGCCAAGGTCCCAGGTGGAAGGCTCACCAGCTAATTCAGGAGAGTTCTGACAGCACGAATGTGGCTTCTGAAAGTTGCTTAGGGCCTTCTGCTAGGTCCTGTTGAATGGTTTTGTGGTTGATTTGGTTGAACACAAAGAAGAAATGGTTATCAAATTCACAGACATAGTACATCCTCAGCTGGGAGAAATAGCTACTTCACAATGACACAATTGGGATTCGAAACATCCTCAACATGCAGAAACACAGCTGAAATTGTGATGAGGAAACCAATAAAAATAAATGCCAAGTTCTGCATTTAGGTATGCAGAGTCAACCATACAGATGGAATCACACTGCTTCATGCGCAAAGACCTGAGGGTTTTGGTTGGTTATGGATGTCTGTCTCCCATCAGAAATGCAGTATTGGGCCATGGTGACTCTGTTGTTGCACAGGAATAATAAGTTCAAATGGATGCTTTGGTTGAGACAGAAATTGAGGGGAATTAAAATGGTGACATATCTTATAAATGTCTGAAATGATGAAATATTAAAACAAAAAGAAACACACAAAGAATATCACAGATGTGTTTAAAAACACCAAGGGCTATGAAATTAAAAATAAACAGGGGTTCCATGTGTCCCCAAAGCATCCCTGTCAACTTAGCCGAAGGTTTATTCTGAGACTGCCAGCCAGCAGCAGTGCAGAGGCCTGAGTGGGAAGGGTCTTCCTGTTCTGGAAGCATCTAAGCCCCAGCCAAGATGCTAGGGGAGAGAGAAAGCCCTTCCACCTGCCCTGTACTTCATGGCTCTGTCCTCTGCTACCCAGAGTGTCGAGTAGGATGATTCTGTTTTCTGTTGTGGGATTTTCTGCTTTCTTCTGAGAATACAATTTTATGATGGAAGGCAGTGGAAAAAAGTAGGATGTGCTTTGCATACACTTTCTCTACAACCACACTGGGCATCAGATGTATTTACAAAAACAGGTTAACTGTGTACACACCAGACTTTACCATGTGGTAGGTAATGGGTACCATGTGCTACAGTAGGATCGTGTGCTGATCTAGATCTAGATTTTTCCATTCTAGAAAACTGGGCTGGATGCAGGACCATTTCACACAGTCTCTTCCAGCCCCCTACATCTCAGCCCACTGGACAACAGATTACTTGGAATTCCAACAGGAGGAAGTTTATGTGGCTTTTTTCCCATCGTATAATAGATGCTCTGTGAAGTAGTGTGTTTCATGCTGTGACAATTCATTCCTGCACTGGTGACAGGACCACCAGCTGATTGCACTATGCTCAATTAGGAGGAAATGCATATTTTAATCTGCCCCATGGTGAGGTAACACTTTGCTCAGTGGCCTTGGCAAACTGGCCACTTAACTGTTTAGATGGCTGGAAGCTTCTGCTCCAGCCTGTCAATCCGATGCCAGCAGCCCCTCCAGTCTCATTTTGTTGCCAACACTTCCCAGGTTTCAGAGTACAAACAATTAAAGGCCACTCCATCATTCTTAGAGCCACCATGCTGGGCCCCACCCCTTGGCAGTGAACCTGGCTGGCAGTGTCTTCCCCTCACCCTGGGCTGGCCCAAACTGGGAAGCGCCACACAAAGCCTGCTCCAGACCCTTCTTCCTCAGCTGTGCCCCAGCCTAAGCCTGTCTCTGTGGGAGCCAGAGGGGCTGAGAAAGAGAGTCTATGCCAGCTGGCTGCCACCTGGCTCTGACCCGGAGATGGTGCCCATCTGGGGCTGCCTGGTTGGGCAAGCTGTGCCCTCCACCATTGTATCACCTTGGCTTGGGGAAGGGAGGAGAGAGAGGGGGCTGAGAGAAAAGTCATTCTTATTTTGTTTTAATTTGGTTTTCCAATGGATGAGATAGATGACCCACTTGAGGCATTTATCTCCTCCTCTCTCTCCCATCTTCCTATTTCTACCTGGCTTTAGATTCTCAGGTTCTTCCAGTCATCACACAATGCCTGAGAGTGAAGTGGGGGAGCCCAGGTATAAACCACAGCTGGGCCCAGCATGCTGGCGGTGAGGGCTTCCAAAACGCAGGCAGGCCTGGATTTTTTTTTTAATTTTAAGGAGAATAAAACAAAAGAGGGCAGAACAAAGCAGATCAGAACAGAACAACATAAGCAACACAGCACTTTACAATAAGACAACCAGAAATTAACAGTAGCTATCACAATATCTCTTTCTCTGCTATAGTTGAGCATAGTTTCAAATACAATAATATCAAACATAACAAAATAGTATAAAACCATTCAAAAGAATGAAAGAATTACAGGACATTCTGAACCGAGTAACAGAGAATGATCAATGGCTACTATAATATCTCATTTTCAATAAAAAAATTTGTTTATACTATCTCATATATTAAAATCCCAGTAAGACACAACATGATAGAACCGATGGTAATAGAAGAATAAAAGCATGGTAAGACTTCTAAGCAAGACGATATTAAATCAGCAATGGCTGCCATAATGTTTTGTTTTCTTCAAAACAGCTGTTCATATCATCACACATAATAAAGTCAAACAAAACAGAATAAAACCATTCCAACTGATGAATGAAAACATTGAAAGGCTTCAAAGCAATGAAATGGGGAATCATGATTGCCATAAAATCTTATATACTCTTAGCACCTCTCATACTAGGGAAACTATACGGTATTTACACATGTGAGTTTGGTTTATTTCACTTATGAGTATGGTCTCAAGTTGTGTCCATTTATTTATATATATCTTAGTGTGATCATTCTTTATAGCTGAGTAGTACTCCATTGTATAAAAATGCCACAACTCTTTATCCATTCATCAGTTGATGGGCACTTAGGTTGTTTCCAAGATCTGGCTATTACAAATTGTGCTGCTATAAACTTGGGTGCACATATATCACTGTGGTATGATGTTTTCAGTTCTTCTGGTAATATGCCTAGAAGTGGAATAGCTGGGTCAAATGGGACTTCCAAACTCAGCTTTTTGAGGAATCTCCAGACTGACCTCCACAGTGGTTGCACCAGTCTATACTCCCACCAACAGTGCAGAAAAGAGTTCCTTTTTCCCCACAGCCTTTCCAGAATTTGTTGTTGGTAGTTTTTTTTTCTTTCTTTTTTTTTTATCCTGCAGGCCCGGATTTGAGTTTGGAACTTCTCCTAACTTACTTCAGGTGTTTGACCTCTCCTAACTTAGTTTCTTTATTCTCAAGTAGGAAAAGTAATAGTCCTGCCTCAGATTGTGTCTCAGGCTGATTCATGTAGATGCCCATAGAGCTAACCTTGAGTCTCACGTGAGCTCCCAGGATCGCTGAGGTAGGTACATTAGCTCTCTTAATTTCTGCAAAACCTTGTATTTTCTCCATTTTACAAAGGCCAGGGCTGACTCTCAGAAAAGCTAACAGCTCCACAGAGCTATCTGTATATGATTCTGGAGCTAGGGTTAGGACTGGATAAGTTCTGCTTTATTTTCTCCCAGTCTCAAAGAGGTCAGGATGAGAGGTGAAAGCTGGATCCCCCCACTCCCACCCCAGGAAGGCAGGATCCCAGAGTCACAGGCAAAGGCCCCCAGTGGCAGATACAATGACCACAGAGCTTCCTTATGGTCAAGCACTTTTCTCATTTTGAAAATAGGATGAATTTCCAAATTTTTAATTAGCCCTTGATTTTTAAAATCAATCCTTCCCAAATGGCTTATCCTAACTCTGCAACTGACAGACTAGGGGAAGCTCACACCACGGCTGAGCCTAGGACCAGCTGCTCTGGGTTCTGTTTATGGAGCCGAAGTCACTGACCCTTGGTGTGAACTTCCCTGAGAACCAAGGGCACACAGGGTGGGAATGAGACCATCGTACACTGAGTGCAAGAGCATCGCATTTCTGATGCTTTTACAGGGTCTGCGACTTGTTGCTCAGGTCTCCTTCACTAAATCACTGCCGCTCAGGTGAGAGGCAGCAGCCCCAGGAGCCCGGTTGCTTTTCCAAGGGGAGCTCCCAGGTCTCCTGAGCCTTCCATTCCTTCTCTCCCCTCTTCTCACCAACCTCCTCCTTGTTCTAGCAGAGCAGGTTTGAGGGATCAAAGGTCCCTAAGGAGTCCCGAGGTCCCACTGACTAGGTCCAAGAGGAGAAAGCAGCGTCAGTCATACCTGTACCTCCCCTGACATGGTGAGGTCACCTGGGCACTGGCTGGTAAGGACAGACTGCCTAACAGGCCTTATAGTCCTTTGTTTCCACTTGGTGCATCCATTCTTCTACAAGTGAGTCCATTCTTCCTTCCTGCAAAATGAATTTCCATAGCTGTACCACCTTGCCTATGAGACCTAGGCTGTCCCTGACTTGTAACACTTTTTCTGCAGCAAATCTCTGCCCGGTAGCAGAGCTGTGACCTGTGTTTCTATGTGTGTCTGTGCGAGTGGTCTGGGCCAAGCAGAGGAATGAGTTCTACACTCACCTGGGCTTGGAGTGGCCTTCAGTTCCCAGCCCTTCAGCTTTTCACCCCTCTCCTGCAGAGGTCCCAGGCTCCTTGAGGAAGTCTCCCTAAACCCAGCCACGATTAACTCCATTGGGTTACCTTGGATCACCTTATTCTTCCTTTGCTCATTGTGTGATTTCTTTTCCTTTATGATTTCCTATGAGGCAGTATGCCGTTAGAAATGAGAGGAAGAGATGGCCTCCTTTAATTTGGTCAACCTCAAGCAGAGAAACCTAAGCCTATGGACCTAAGAATCTAGCTGCCTATAAAGGTTCCTGCTTTTGTTGTGAAAAGGAAAAAGGCTGCTTGGGGAGCTGGGAGTGGGAGCTCTGTGCCTGTTTTCCTGCTGGGAAGTGTGCTCCAGGATCCACTGTCCCCATGGCTCAGATTTGCTCCCCTGTCATTCCTGCATTGAGTGAGGGAGGGTGGCCAGCAAGTGCAGCCGTAGCTCATGAACCTGCAGCTCTTTGACTAACATCAAGCCATACTGGAGAAGACTTTGAAGCCAAATATGTGGCCAAGGACACAGAGAGCAGGAAACACAACAGCCTGGCATCAGTGAGAAGAGTTTGAGGTGTACGAATGATCCAGTCCAGCACACTGGCCAGAGAAGGGGATCCGCCTCTGTCAGGCACCCCAGTGCGTTGCTGAGAGCGCCCTCACCTGGATCACTCTGACTTGCTCTGTAAACTCTACTGACAGCATCTTCATGGGCAGAATCCTGCGAGATTCTCAATTCTAGAACTGCTTGGGGAGCGGCTGAAGCTGGAGATTGATCATACCTGTGAGGCTAAAGCAAAGTCAGCCCTGGCAACACGGAGAGCCCGAGGCTGAACTTGAACTTGTGATCATCTTGCCCCAGCCTCCCAGAGTAGTGTGATCACAGATGTGGTTCACTAAGTCCAGCTAAGGGTGACATGGTGTGCCACGTCTGGACAACATCAGGATGGTGATTCATGATGAAACCCAAGAACACATGATGTGGACTACAGTGCAAGGACTGGACTCTGAAACTTTTGGGATTGTGGCAACTCTGGGATTGTGTTAGAAATTTTCTGTTGGAGAGTTGCTTAGTGTTTAGCAAACATACACATCAGTGTTTCAAAGAGAAATTGGGAAAAGCTGGAGGTCAGCTGTCCACTGACTAGGTGAATATAGATCTCTTCTCAGATTGGAGCCTGTAGATGAGAGAGCAGGTCGACTCTGAGAGGATGGCTGGGCAGGGGGTGAGCAGGACCCCAGTGGAAATTCCTGACTTCTCTCGTTGCCCCGTATCAACCCTGGCAGTGCAGTACCTGTGCACAGCGTGAGTGGTTTGTCAGCTCAGAAGTGTGTGTAGCCTCGTGTGTGTGAGGTCCCAGATGAACAACATCAAAGCGGGCTTCTGCTCTAACCTGCTTCCCTTTTCCTCCTTTGCAGCAAGTTGTTTGTAAAAGCTAGAAATCACCTCAAGTATTTTAAAGTGTATTTTCATAATTTGACCATAAGGTTGGGATTTTCTTTGTTGAAGACTGTGTAGAGAATTGATTACTTCAGAAGAAAAGAAGGCCAGGGATTTAGTTCAGTGGCACAAGCGCTTGCCTGGCAAGCACAAGGTTGTGAGTTTGATCCCCGGTACCCAAAAGAACAAACAAAAAACAAAACAAAAAAAAAAAAAAAAAAAAAAAAAAAAAAAAAAAAAAAAAAAAAAAAAAAAAGAAAGAAGAAAGAAGAAATAAAGAAATAAAGAAAAAAACCTAGAAATTTAAATGATTTATTTTTCATTTAGCATAAATGTGTGTAAGATCCACAGAATCTTTTAGCAGGTGAACTGATCACTTGTGGTTACTGTTTAGGCATCTCCGATTTCATTTAAATTCCCCCAAAGCACCACAAATTATAGTTTTTGGAAGCTCTTTGTACCTCAACAGTCTTTAAGCAGAATGTTACATGGCTTAAACTCTGGAATTTTGAGTAAGTTAATAATTGAGGTTAATTGAGCATATTTGGTTAGGCATTGTGGGGCACACCTGTGGCTGGAGGTTTGTCATGAATTTGAGGCCAGCCAGGGTTACATAGGGATTTCCCAAACACACTGAAATACATAGAAAGACCCTGTCTCAAAAAAAATATGTAGCAATGAAAGGTTTATTTGTGGATTCTTTGTCTCCATTTATTGGCCATAGGATTGTATGGAAGCTTATATTTCAACCACTTGATTTCTTTATCCCACTGCTTCTGGCTTCAGGTTATTTCTATTTTCAAAAAATTTTTGTTGTGATAAAAATGTAGATGTTGACTTTTTCTGTGATAATAAGTTAAAAATGTTGAAAGAATCAGAATTTTAAAGAATAAGAAAAAATGCTGTAGTGCAAATTATGAAAGAATTGTAGAAATTTTTGATACATGAATTTTTCATGTGGTGTTTTGCAGATATATGCTTTTACATTATATAATGTGCCAACATGTAGAATAATTTAATTTCTTTGCTTTTGTCTAAGTTTAACTACTGTGTATGCTTATTATATCTATTTCAGAAACTCATATGTAGTTTTTTTACTTTTGTGAAATTTTTTGTATCACTGTGTTTTGCATTTTGTGTAATGTTTACATTTTTCAAAGTAGTGCTTATTGTTGATACATACTTATATGAGATATTTTTGTAAATTAAAGTAAGGATATATACCTTAATATAATAGTTAATTCCATCAGAGTTTTTTCTGTTGGTACTTTAATGTTTTACAGCATATACCATGATCTTACATGCAAGTGAAGACATTTTGATGTGTTTTATCTTAATCTCAATGTGTATTTTTTTATTGTGTTTTCTCTACATCTACGAATAAGATTTTGGGCTTTTAAAAATAGATTTGAAATTTAATGGATGACATTACTAAATTATTCAATAATGCTTTAAAAAAGAAAGAAAAATCAAAAGAAATGAGAGGAAGAGAGAAAAGGCAGACCTGCCCCTGGATGTGTCACCGGTGCAGTCCCACAGGCCCTGTGCTCAGAATGCCCCCGAGCTTGGTTTGATAACCTGCTGTCTCCATCTTGAAATTCTAAAAAATTTTAAATATGGGGTCTAGCATTTCGTTTTTTACAGGGCCTCACAAATGATGCAGCCAATCCTAGAAAACAAACATATGTTGTGCCCGTATTGCTGTCTAGGCCAATAGTTCCCAAACTTTGCTGCACATTAGAATTTCCTGAATGGGGATCCTTTACAATCTTGACACCCAGAACACATTCCAGAGCAATGAAAGAATGATAGGAGGTGGAAGCCAGGCCTCAGTGTTTTTAAAGATCCCCAGATGTCATTATTCCAGTGCTATGGGGAGCTATGATTTAGGGCACCACACCACAAGAAAAGGACAGAAGGTACAGAGCAGTTGAGCGGAGTGCCCAAGCTCACATTCTGCCTTGGTGACATCAAGATTTGAATCCAGTTTAACTTGACTCTAAACCCTAGATCTTTCCACAACCCATACAATGTAAGCCAGCCTGCTCTGCCTCTCTTAAATTCTGCCAGTTTCTGAATAAAATGGCGAGGTACCTATGCTTTCCACTGTTAGGAAATTTCTTCTGAACATTTCTTTGGATCTAGCCAAGAAAAAGGGAGACCTTTGTACACACTCTCCATGCAAACTCCAAGTTCTATGGGCCGTGTGGCAAGCTTCCCAAAGCTTCCCACAGCTAACCCAGCCTTACCACCTAGGGCTGTTTCTGCTCTGAGGGAGAATGTCCGCAGCCTTCCCAGCTGAATCCTGTCACCCTCTCAGGCATGGACACCTCCCACAGTGAAAGTTATCTGGCCTCTGAGGAATGCCCCACATTTGCCCTTCACAAGTGAGGCCCTCTATCCCACTGCTCCCCACTGGAGCTCTCAGAGTCCCTAAATCAGTGGACATCAGCATGTCAGCTATGTTCCTGTGCAAGTAGCACCAAATATACTCTCTCTTTCATTTCTCACTTTACAAACAAGTACTTTTGTGCAACCTCGCAGAAGTTCCTTTCCTCCACAGTTACCTGCTCCGCATCCATTTTCTACCTACTCTGCCCAGGTGACCAGAGGTGGGACTGAGATGCTGTGATCCCTCTGTGTCTTTGTGCTGCAGACATGGCCTTGCAGGTCTGCCTTCTCCTTACTGCTCTTCCTGCCACCTCACAGCTGCCCCTGGGAGGACACCTAGGAAGACAGAGAACATGCTGGGCAAACATCCTCACCCATGAGTTTTCGAGAAGGCACCAGCAGGCCCAGGAAACAATAAGCCACAGCTCCTGATCCTGCCACCTACAAGGATGTGTCCCATGGGGTGCCCTGGTAGACTGCTGGCATATTTCTGGTCTGCTCTGTGAGGCTTCTCTCTCATCTCTCTCTTTACAGGCTGGCATGTTGGACAGTTGTGTCTGTGTGCGTTCCCTCTCTTGGCCACAAGATTAAATGGCAGTGCTGGATCCCTGGTGCCACCCTGAGTTCCATCAAAGGAAGGACACCAGGGGCTTTGGGTGCAGGGGGTGAAGAAAGCTATGTAGAAGAAGCCATTGTCAAAAGCACTTTTCCTCAGGCTGGACTATGTCCAGCAGTCTTCCTCCAGAAATCCAATTTTCAGAGAGACAATCAGTCTGGCTGGGATCTTCATCAGGATCATCAACGGACCTGGATTTGGTCCTTCTGGGTGGTGTGAAGGAGAGTGTTATGGAGTAGCACCTCAACAGCCTTCTTTCTCTCTGACCCAGGACAGGGCCCTGAGATCCCTACCTTTTGGTTAAGGTGAGGCCTGTGGCTGTGGCTAGAGTCTGAGGCATGCAAGAGAGTACTTCTCGTCTTGGTCATTTTCTTTGTCACTGGGACAAATAAATGACACTCTAAAGGAAGATTTATTTTGGCTGACATTTCAGTTCAGGGTTTGTGGGCTCCACAGAAGAATCAGCATTGTAGAGGGGAAGGAAGAGCAGCTCATGGCATAGCAAGAAGGAAGCAGAGATGTGGGGGGCCAGCTCATGTCCCCAGCATGCCTTCTCTTTCACTCCGGCCCCACCTCCTAACAGCATATCTAGTTATAAATATCTATAATCCAGTCACTCCCAAAAGCCCCACCTATGATCACATGAGATTCTGGAGGAACATGCAGACATAAGCCATACCACCTGTCCTGTGAGGAGACAGGGCAGATGGGCCTGGGAGCCATGCTAGCCCATCAGTTGAGGGCCCCCTCACACCTCATCTGCCTCTGCACATGCGCAGGAAGAAGGTCCAGCCTGCCTGTGTGACTGGCTGGCTTTGGAGTGAATCAACAATTCAGAGATTTTAGTTTTTCCTTCAGGGCAACGTGGGCTTGGATGATGGGGATAGCAAAGAACAGTCTCATTCTAAAGTCAAACCTCCAATGGGCCCTCTGCCACCCCCCGGAACTCTGGGGAAAGCTCGTTACTCTGAGCTCCATTTCCTTTGCCCTTCAAGGCCGGGAAGGAGCATACTGACAACACAGCGAGTGCCCACTCCCTCTGCTCTCTGCACTGGATATGGTTGTGACTGCTGTATGAATGGGCAGTTGTACATGAACTAGAACCTGACCTGCCCTGCAGTAAAGAGTGAGCCACTTGCCAATAGCTGTGGGGTAAGCTCCCTTAGCACTTTTGTTATTGGGAGAATTTGGTAGAGCACTTGCACATCCTGCAGAGAGCATCGTGGTAGTGATCTGAGGAGTCTCCCTGTGTTTTGGGGCATTTCACCCATGCAGCAGAAAGCTGTCTAAGAGGAAAAGAACATTCTGCTTCTTCACCCTCTGCTGCAAAGACGTTCGTGGCCTCAGGGAGATGGAGGCCCACAAGTGCAATGCAGAAGTTTAGGTGGATTTTGAAAACATCAGTTTTAAAGGCCACACTGCTACTTTACCTGTCCACCAGCAGGATAAGGATTCAACCCATCTCCCCTCATGTAGGCCGAGGCCAGAACACAGAAGTCTTCCTTGGCTGCTCATGTATGTTTTATACTTTGTGTTAAGAAAAACAAAACACTTCTTCAGAAGCTTCTGAGTGTGTCTTCCTTTGGGTGAGTAGTACACCCGTTGGCCTTTCACATGGCCTGAAGGAGAGACAGTGACAATGCACTGTATGGGATTCCCCTTTGAAATTTTCTAAGTCTCTAATAACTTTTGTTGCCATGTCTTTGTGACCATCTTGTGCCTCATCACGGTTTAACCAGTACTCAGCTGAGTGTCTGTGGAAGACTGCACGGCCATGGCTGGTAGAATGAAGAAGCACCATGGTTTTCCACATTTGCTAGTCAAGGTCCCCTGAGTCCTTGCAGAGAGAGGTGAGGACTGAGGTCTCAGGTGTGCTATTCCCACAGGTAGTGTTTGTAGTCAGAATCAGTCATTTTACATTCTTCCCCCCCACACTGATGTCTTATTAGAAATGCAGTAAGTAGAATTTAATGCAATTGAAAAGAAATTCAACACCCTCCAATCTAACGAATGTCACTTCAGGAAAGTAGCAATGACTTACAATTTATTGCCCCTAAATTGGAAAATCAGTGTTCGAACATCGTAAAGTTTTAATTGCATGCAGCATGAAGCCTGGTTTCAGATAGGCGGGAAGGGGAGCTCCCGTTTGCTGCACACCTTCTCCTCTGTGCCAAGCATCTTCTTACTCCCTTTCATTGTCCTGACAGCCAGATGAGGTGGGAGTAATTTTTTCCTGTATCATAAATGACAAAGTCAAGACTCAGCAAGGAAAAGTATCTTGCCATAGGTCACTGAGAAGAAAGTTGCAGGTTTTACATTTGAGTCTCATCAATTAGCTCCCAAACCTTCCATCTTTGGATTCATCATGAAACACATGCCTGGGAACATTCTCCTTCCTCCACAAATTAACTCCAATGACTGTCACCTTGATGGTTCCGGAAAACAGTGCCTCATTTTGCCTGTTCATTCTAATCTACTCAAGACACACAGCATTGTGCTCACTGCCATGAGAGAGTGAAAAAGAACACTTGGGAAGACCCAGCTAACTTCTCTGTGGATTACATTTTGAAAGATGTCACCATTGTTAGCTCTTCCAAAACATATTTGGAAAGCAGGTATTAATATGCAAACACCTCCCTTCTCCAAACTCCAGGAGCTCTACTTCTTTTCCAGACTCATCTCTGTCACTAAGCCCTCTCTCCATCTTATCATTCCCCCATGCATTATACTATGTGTTTGCTATTCCTAACAGATCTTGCAAGGTTTGGCTGAAGCAATTTTTTCTGGAATGTTCTTACTTTCTCTACCCAGCTATTCTTCTCTCCAGGCAGCATTCACTTGGCCAGGCCAACTTTTGGTGGCTAGGGCTTGCAAAAAAATATTCCTTTTGAAGCCTTAACTCATATTCTATGAAATTCAAAGTTGGAAACCTTCTAGAAAATACAGTCAGCGCAAGTGGCCAATCAGGTTAGGTAAATAGGAGCAGTTAATTAGGAGTTGCACTTTGACTCTGCAGGTCATTCTGCC
>PVJX010003251.1:101755-111980 GCA_004027295.1 Dolichotis patagonum | reverse complement strand
ATGAACAGCTGTTTTGAAGAAAACAAAACATTATGACAGCTATTGCTGATTTAATATCATCCTTCTTAGAAGTCCTACCATGCTTCTATTGTTCTACTACCATTGGTTCTATCTATCACATTGTGTCTTATTGGGATTTGAATATGTGTGATAGTTTAAACAAAGTTTTTCTATCAAAAATGAGATATTATAGTACCTTTAATCATTTTCTGTTATTAGGTTCAGAAAGCCCTGTAATTCTTTCACTCTATGCATGGATTTATACTATTTTGTTATGTTTGATATTATTGTATTTGAAACTATGCTCAACTATAGCAGAGTAAGAGATATTGTGATAGCTACTGTTGATGTCCAGTTGTCTTAATGTAAAGTATTGTGTTGCCTATGTTGTCCTGTTCTGATCTGCTCTGTACTGCCCTCTTTTGTTTTATTTTCTTTAAAATAAAATTTAAAAAAAAAAGAAAAGAAAACCCACAGAATGGGAAAGAATTCTAGCCAGCAAGCCCTCAGATAAAGGGTTATATCTAGAACATACGAAGAATTGAAAAACATCAACCCCCCCAAATTCAAAGACCCTCTCCAAAAATGGACAGCTGAGATGAACACACAGTTCTCAGATGAAGATATACAAATTGAAAATAAATGCATGAAGAAATGCTCACCATCACTGGTCATTCGAGAAATGCAAATTAAAACTACATTGAGATTTCATTTTGCTCCGGAAGGAATAGCTGCCATCAAGAAATCAACTGATAACAAATGTTGGCGAGGCTGTGGGTAAAAAGCAACAGTGCTCCACTGTTGGTGGGAGTGTAGCCTGGTGCAACCACTATGCAAATCAGTATGGAGAATTCTCAGAAGACTAAGACTGGAAGTTCCATTCAACCCTGCTATTCCCCTCCTAGGTATTTTCCCAGAAAAACTGAAGAAGTCACACCACAGTGATATATGTGCACCCATGTTCATAGCAGCACAATTTGTAATAGCTAAATCTTGGAAACAACCAAGGTGCCCATCAACTGCAGCATGGATGAAAAGATGTATTTTTACACAATGGAATATTACTCAGGTATAAAAAAGGATGATCTTGAGGCCTTCATAGGGAAATTGAAACAACTTGAGATTATCCTCATTAGCGAAATAAATAAGACTCATATTTATAAATATCGCATTGTGCCTCTAGTGTAAAAAGTAATAAGAACTGTAGGAGTAATAAAACCCAAAATGCGTAATTTCTACTGTAAAAATGAGAGGAAAATTAAGTGCTCTAAAGGATATAACCTCATGTATGTTTAAGTGCGGAAGATAGATGACCATACTACTGTTTTTGTTAGATTGTTGAGCAGAACTGTTAACTGTCTCACTGTATGAATGTCTACTTTGGATGTTTTAATTTTGTAACTTGAACAACTATTTCCAAGATGACAGTATGTAACTTATCAACTAGTGATTTCTTAGTGGTTTTTTTTTTGTTCTTTTCTTTTTTTTCCTTTGGAATTCTGTATTGTTTTTACCCTTTTTTCTGTTTTGTATGGTTGTGGTTTTTTTTCTTTCTAAATAAAATTAAAAAAAAATAAAAAAAACATGATGGCTATGAGAGAGTGTTGGTGAAAACTGACTGGAAAAGGCTGTGAGAGAAATGTCTTGATAGTTTTCTCCATTTTTTGACTTCACCTTTTGGTATGCGGGTGTATAAAACTGGCAAAAACATTGGTCTATGTGTTCTTACTGTATAGGAAATGTTACCTTCTAATAATAGGACACTAAAATTAAAATAACTGTGGAAAAAAATGACATATATATGGAAAAATGCTTGTTTCAGGTTGTTAACAAATAAAAAATCCCACAAATTTGCATATGTAGTTGCTGTAATCCTGCCCCACATAGGATGTAGGAAGAAAAGGACTAGCATGGTTTCTTTCAGATTTCCTGAGGGTTGTTGGTAAGCCTAGTTATGACAGGTAGTTGACATGTTTATTTAAGACCGTCAAAACAGAGCATCAAATGTAAAGAAAATATAAGTACAGTAGTACTTCTATTTAAAAATGCTTCAGTTCACAAAAAATTTCAGTTCACAAACAGCAGTGTTTGGCAATATTTTGCTCCTCTTTGTGAGCTCTGCATAGGATGGTGAACAGAACCAGGGGCCACCCTCCCCAGAATCATGGAGTCAGTGAAGTTCTTGGACAGTTACCACTGTGGACCCTCAATATTTTATTTAGATTTTCAACTAGTGCTTGTTTATTTTCTGGCAGAAAATAGCTCTTTCTTTTGTTAAAATTTGCTGATTGGAGTTCTGCACTTTTTTTCTTTTATAAACCACTCCATTCCCATTTTGGCTGCTTTAGCAAAGAATTAAAGATTTGGAAGTGTTCTGAGTACAGATTATTATGATTTTTAAAAAATTTTTATGTACATACCTAATGAAACAGAAAATTTTAATTACTTATATTATCAAGTCTTTCCAAAGTATTCAAATTATTTTTATAGACTCAATAGCTCTATTTCTGTTTATGCTCATATTTTCTTGGTTTATGCAACATTTAATTATACTTCATAAACACATTAATAGGCACAACTGACACAAACAAGTTTGTGAATAAATAACCTTATTCTGGCACTCATTATGGCATGCATAATATCAACCCATGCAAGGAGATGCTACAAATGTGCTAGGTAGAGGACTGCTAGTCACAAGAAATTCAGTGATTCTTGGGCATTCGTCAGTAAGTTTTACAGAGAAAATGGATGGTATTCATTAGTCTAGAAGTTGAGGAGGTATCAGTTAAGACAATTATAATAAACTTTTTCAAATTTCTTGTATCACTCACATATTTTTCCAATAAGAAACCATAAGAATATTTATGCTGAAGCTCATAATATGAGTGAAAAGAAAATGATGAATACAATAATGTTTTAAAATTCTTTTCAAAGAAATTGTAAGGTTTTGGTTTTTTTTTTGTGTCTTTTAAAATTTTATTTTAAAGAAAAAAAATAAAAACAGTGGTACAAAATTTTAAAACAAGATTGTAGGAGGGTAGCAATGGTTAGTACATTGCATATTGTTATCTTTAAAGTAGTTGCTCATATTACAAGATATAGGCAGGAAAATTGTTCAAACAATATAGGAACAAATCTTTCTTTTCAATGAAGTAATAGCAATTAGTAGTATAACTATCTTGAGTATTTTGTATGTATCTATATATTTTTTCTTTTCCCTTCTTTTTTTCCTCCTTCCCCCCATCCCAGTGTTTGTTTTGTTTGGCTTTGTTTTTCTTTTTGAGACAGGGTCTCTGGCCTTGATTTCACTTTATATCCGAGACTGACCTCAAACTCACAGTGATCCTCCTGTCTCAGCCTCCTGCAGATAAAGAACCTGCTTAATAATTACTGTGGCTGGGATTACAGGTGTGCATCATATGCCCAGCCAGAAACTGAAGTTACTCGTGTTCCTAGGAATCATTTGACAAATTGTTAATCCCTGAATTTTAGGAAAAATAGATATAAAGCGTAATATAGGCAAATTCTCTAGCATTCTGTTCACACTCCTCATAGAACAAATCCTGGGTTCTAACCCAAGGACATCTTGGTATTTCCTGAAGATTATGAAAATATATACTTCACCATGATGTTGGTGGCATGAAGCCAGTTTAGCATGGACTGAATCTCCTGAAATTGTGAGACAAGATAAATGTGTCCACTTTTAATTTGTGAGTATTAGATATTTTTCCCCTGCAATAGGAAGGCCAATTAATACACGAAAATTTCACCCAACAGCATGAGAACTTTTATGCAATGAACTTGGTACCAAAGTAGAGAAATCCCCTGACTGGCTACAATGAGGTATTATTTTGGGGCATGGTCTGACTAACTGGCTGCTTATGAGTGCATGAAACTTGGCTGTTTGTTGCTCCTAAATGAGGTTTCACTTGCTTATTGTGGAACTCTGATGTAGCTTTTTACATAGAAGCTCAAAGCACCAAGAGGTGTTATGGGAGGAAAGGGGAGGATGGAGAGTGATAAACAGTCTGCTTCATAGTTACTGTGGTGCTAGACAACAGGTCTTCATGGACCAGTGTGAATCTTGAGCTGACATTTGATGAATAAAGAAGTCAGAACTGAACTAGATGAGGCTGCATGAAAATGTACAGGAGGCACTAAAAAGTTGCAATGGGCCAGAAGCCATGAATAAAGCAGCCTGTCTATGGAAAAGTTGGATCAGAGAGTTAAAAGATAATAGATAAAAAGAGGAAATTGTATTTGTATAGTCGAACACACTGAGAACAGACTGTAGTACATATATAGTATATAATTTTTCCCCTTGGCTTTTGTTAACATTAATGTTTCATACAAGTCAAGGATAAGCTGAAAAATTACCCTGCTGTGAAAGTTGTTTGACTGGTATGTCAGGCTTGGAGCAGGATAAGGGGTTTTAAAGTTCGAATTTATTTATTTTTACAGGACTGTCACCATAGATCAGGCATGAACTGAGAAGGGTCCGAGTTTCAGAAACGCACTGGAAAAAAAGGAGGTGTACTGTGAATGAAGAACCAGCCAACTTTACTCATGTCTCTCTGTTATGGCAGCAAACTAGGTAGTGGACTCATAAATGCCTCAAGGATTTTGAGTTGACTTTTGAGTTGGCTATGGAAAGACTGAAGCGGGGGGTGGGAGCTAATTTTTTTAAAAAAAATTTATTTAAAGAGAAAAAGCACAACAAAGAAAAACAGAAAAAAGAGTAGCAACATTACAGAATTCCAAGGATAAAAGAAAAGAACAAAAAAACACTAAGAAATCACTACTTGATAAATTGCATACTGTCATCTTGGAAATAGTTGTTCAAGTTACAAAATTAAAACATACAAAGTAGGCATTCAAACAGTGAGACTGTTAACAGTTCTGCTTCACGAGCTAACAAAAACAGTAATATGGTCATCTATCTTACAGACTTAAACATACATGCAGTTATATCCTTTAGAGCACTTTCTTTTCTTCTCTTTTTTACAGTAGCAATTATGCAGTTTGGGTTTTATTACTCTTACATTTCTTATTACTTTTTACACTAGAGACACAATGTGATATTTATAAATATGATTCTTATTTATTTCACTAATGAAGATAGTCTAAAGTTGTCTCCATTTCCCTATGAAGGCCTCAAGATCATCCTTCTTAATAGCTGGGTAGTATTCCATTTTATAAAAATACCACATCTTTTTCACCCACTCTGCAGTTGATGGGCCTTTGGTTGTTTCCAAGATTTAGTTATTACAAATTGTGCTGCTATGAACATGGGTGCACATATATCACTGTAGTATGACTTTTTCAATTTTTCTGGGAAAATACCCAGGAGAGGAATAGCTGGGTTGAATGGAGCTTCCACTCCTAGTCTTCTGAGAATTCTCTATACTGATTTGCATAGTGGCTGCACCAGTCTATACTCTCACCAACAGTGGAGCAGTGTGTCTTTCCCCCCACAGCCTCGCCAACATTTGTTATCAGTTGATTTCTTGATGGCAGTTCTTTTTTTCAGAGTGAGATGAAATCTCAATACTATTTTAATTTGCAGTTCTCGAATGACCAGTGATAGTGAACATTTCCCCATGTATTTATTTGCCGTTTGTATATCTTCATCTGAGAACTGTGTGTTCATCTCAGCTGCCCATTTTTGGAGAGGGTCGTTGAATTTGGGGGGGTTGATGTTTTTCAATTCTTTATATGTTCTTGATATAAGTCTTTGAGGGGTTGCTGGCTAAAATTCTTTCCCATTCTGTGGGTTTTCTTTTTGCTTCATTGGTGATTTCTTTTGAAGTGCAGAAACTTTTCAATAATATGAAATCCCAGTTGTTGATCCTCTGAAGTGTTTCCTGTGCAGTTTGCATTTTGTTCATGAATTCTCTGCCTACCCCTATGTCTCCAAGACTTCTACCTACCCTATCTTCCAGTAGATTTAGTGTTTCTGTTTTAATGTTTAGGTCTTTGATCCACTTAGACTTTAGTTTTGTGCATGGTGACAGGCAAGGATCTAGTTTCATTTGGGAGCTAATTTTTGAGAGTGATTTCACTTGCAGTGAGTGCACATTGTGAAGGGTGAAACATGAAGATGGACATTAAGGCTGTAAGACTGGAGATGATGCCAAGTACTTGAAAACAACAGCATAATCATTAATCCAATGAGGCGGGAAGAGGTTTTCTTCATAACGTGTTGTACTGGAGGGAGTGGGGACGCTCTCTCATACTGTTTGTTAGGTCCTGTGCCCAGGAAGGGAATTTGAAAGAGGATGATGCCTGTGCTCAGCTGGGAAGAACACAAACTTCCCACCTAAAGGAGAGAGAGTCCTGAAGCCGGCGAGTGTGGAGCAGAGGCGGCAGGCAGGTGCCATCCCTCAGCCCCCTTAGCTCCGCTGCACTGTAGTGACCATTGTGTCTTCAAGAAGGGTAGTGTCAGGCTCCACCTGAGACACTGATCACAGAGGAGCAGGAAGAGGACAGCTGTCCCCTAACCTCTCACTCCAGCTTTGGTGAGTGTTTGACTAGGTGATGCTGAATGCTGTGTAGAAAAGTTTTAAGTGTACAGTTTTCCCTTTGAAGGTGTGATGCATTTAGTTTATGAAATAAACTGTAAATACACAGATGAATTGGAGGAAATAATAACAGACAGAAATATGGGAGTCACACAAAAAGTGCAGCATGAGACTCCGAGGAAGGAGAGAGAACTAGACAGCTGAAGCTTCCATAGAGCTAAACAAGGACAGGCCCTGGACATCTGGGTTAAGGGAAGGACGGTGTCTGGGTGTGGAAAGTTGATGAGACAAGTGGGTGGAGGGCAAGGATGGTCAGGTTATGAAGACAAAGTCTCCTAGGGGAAAGGCACTGTGGTCACTTCTGTTTGTGTCAGATATCAGACTTCCAATTTCCATTTCCTCTTGGGGCAGGGGAATCTTTCTTAGGTAAGAATGGGGATGTCACTTAGAGAAGTTCATGTCTCCTGGCTACTTAGTTCACTTTATAGTTGTAAATTTCTCCTATAAAAGATCAGCCTTTAAGATAGTTTCTCAGGATAGCCATCTTGAAATATGTCAAAGAAAGAAATATATATTAGGACGGCATATTTTGAGGATGCACAGGATGACGAAGTACCTACTTGCACATCATCCGTTCACACTGCTTCCTCCTACTACTATGGATACTCTTTACATGCGTGTCATAAACCAGAGACCTGTCATGCTAGGCATAAAAGATTCTCACACAGTAAGGAGGTTTATATTGCTCCTGTTTTGGTCCATAGTCAGCTGGCTGTAAGGTAGGATAACATGGCGAAAAGCATAGTGGGAGAGCAGCTGCTCACCTTAAGGCAGCTGGGAAGCAGAGAGTCAGGGGAGCCAACTGTAAAGGGAGAGGCAGCCTTCGGGGTCTCACCCGCAGTGACCAACTTCTTCCAACCAGGACCCGCCTCCTCAGATCAGGTCAGCTATGCTGCCCCTGTAACCCAGTCACCTTCCAAATGGGTCACCTGTGGTCACATGAGCCCTCAGAAGGAAACTTGATATAAACCATAATAATGGACATAACATTTGTGGTAGAACCTACAATCTCTCTTCTTGATTCTTAAATCAAAAGGCCTATGATCGTGGCAAACTTATTTGGTTAAAAACCATCTAGCCTGAGCTCTTATGAGACTATTTTTAAATTTATAAATCAAATTTTGCATGAATATTCATGTTTCACGTTAGAAATAATACTGTTTGGCAATGCGGAGCCACTCGTGATCTCACTGGTGATGTCTATGCCAAACATTGATAACTATTTTATGTTGTGAAAATTCTAAAACAATTCTGAACATTCAATTATTTTGGTTTGTAAGGATTTTGGAAAAGAAATTGTGAATTTGTGTTCTGTAGATTTCACTTCCATCACCCACAATTCACTTGTGTTGTCTTGCGTGCTTTGCTGTATGTCTTGAATTACCTCCAAGTGTTTATCTGTCACCGTCACTTTGAGTGTGAGAATAACCGGAAGCTGCTCCCCACAGTCCCAGATCCCCACTGGTTTCACGAACCTGGCTTTCCCTCCGATGTCACCCAGCCACTGCATTCACCACAGGTTTTGCAACATGTGTTGTAAGGGTGCTTACGAAAGAGGATGTCCAGAAGTGCTTCAGACAGGGGAAAGGATGAGGGGAAAAGTGTGTGCACAGCAAGGCGGAGTATGTTAAGGGAGATTATTGGCAATGTGTCTTTTATGGTAATAAATACTGCTTTATTTAAGCATTCACCACATACAACCAGCACACCTGGTATTTAACTTTTCTCTGCTCTACCTTTGTCCTGCTCTCAAGGATACATTTTATCTACTTGTTTATATTAAATTGAAAATGTTTAATTGTTACTTATTTTGAAATTTACATACTAGCAGGGAATAAACATTATACAAAGTCATGGGTAATTGATGAGTAACTGTGATGTTTTAGAAAGCAATCTGCTCTTTGGAGAGATTTTGGAAGCAGTAAGAGGAGTGCTTGCTCTATGTCCCTGAAACCAGACCACTACAAACATTAGGACTCATCTATTCATAACGTCAGCCCAGTGGAAAATGAATACTGCTGTTAATAAAAAATATTACAGTTTGAAACTTAGTGGATGAGCTAAGTTCAACATTCTGACCATAAAACCATTTTCTTCATAAAATGGTTACTACGAGTTTTCCAGGAAAGTAATTGTAGAGTTTTTATAGCTGCATGTACACACACTCATGTTTGCTTCATTTCTGTTTTCTCTAAAAAGTGTCTCTAAAAATGCTTGCTCGGAGCCAAGGTTATAGCTTGCAGTATAGTGCCTGCCTAGCAAGCACAAGGTGGTGAGTTTCATTCCCCGGTACCAAAAATAAATAAATCAATAAATAAAATAAAATGCTTGCTTGATGGTTGGAAACTTGCCAATACCATCATCAGTCAGTGAGTAGAAAGGAGAAAGTTTACCTTCTAAATTCTTATGTTTCTATAATTCCCTAAAATCCAGAAACCACACACATACTGTGCTACATTTGTCAGAAATGAAGCAATTCACACATCTCTTCTTTCAGCATTACAGAAGAGGATCCTACAGACTCTGGCACTCCACTCCAGCAGTCAATGAGAGTATACCATTGCCTTCTGCAGTTGGGAAAGTGTTATGGATTAAAAACTGGTGGTCAATTCAATGCCAGCTGGATTACATCTCCGTGCTGCTGAGCTTAGATTCTTCACCTGAGGAAAGTTGCCAGCATACATGGAGACATGGAGAAGGAGAAGGGAGGGCATTGAGGGTGTTGAGGGATTGAGGCATTAGTGTGTTAAGGCATTATGGGTTCTCCTGAAGAAACTCTGGCCCTCACATCAAGCATTGCTTCCTGGCTCTGGAGGGGAAGACGTGTGCCAATTGGTCTCCAGGATGAACTTGTCACACTGGCTTCCTGGCACATACTAAACTGTGCTTGTTGTCTGAGGAGCTCAGGGCCTCCGTGTCGCTGAGGATGGCTGTGGTGCTTTTCAGGACAGCCCTGGTGTTTGTTGTGAGTGTGACTTCTCGTCTCCAGCGTAGAACCCTCGACCTACCAGCACAGCTCCTTCACTATGCTGGCATAGACTTCCTAGTTTCCACCGCTGACCTTCGGGCCTTCCCGGCACGGATCCGTAAAAGAGACTGGCGTGAGTCCTTCTTGTGGGCTCTGGACCTCCAGTTGGACTCATGGGAGGTACTGTCATGAGCTCTGGGTCATCATCTGGACTCATGTGGGACATTGCTGTGGGGTAAATATTCTGTCTTTAGTGTTGTGGATAGATTCCTGCATTAACTTGTGTTAACTCTGGGTGATCA
Organism: Dolichotis patagonum; assembly: GCA_004027295.1. NCBI lineage: Eukaryota > Metazoa > Chordata > Mammalia > Rodentia > Caviidae > Dolichotis > Dolichotis patagonum. The sequence continues at coordinate 102,129 of PVJX010003251.1, read as the reverse complement.
TCATAAAAATAATGTTATAAATTCCATGTTCTGATTCTAATTGTTTTGTGTACAACCCCTGACTACAACAGAAAGTTTGGAGTAATGAATGAGGGAAAAAATGTCTGGGATTGAACAAAAGGTTTTAGCTACTACCTACATAAGCGCACATGAGTAAGTGTCCGGCGCCGACTCTGTCCCGCGGAAGAGAGCACACGAACACTGGACTTCTGCAAGCTCCTTTATTGACCGGGCAGCAACCTCATCACATGTCCGTCCTTGACGGCTCCCTGCGTGTTGTGCAACGAGCACTTCCTTACACTAAGCTTATAAGCTGTCTATAGCCAATCGAAGGGTTCTACGTGGAGGCAAGCTATTGGCCATTAGCGCGGGGC
>PVJX010003251.1:0-101655 GCA_004027295.1 Dolichotis patagonum | reverse complement strand
TGCATGCCCATTAGGACTGGCTCCCAACAAGTAAGCAAACTGCCTAGTTCCACAACAGTTCAGCAAACTTGCAGCAGCCATGCCAGGCTTCCTGGGTCATGCTTCCAATATTGTGGCTGACTTTACTAAACTATGATTACATCAGGGCCGTGCGTAACACAGTGGGGTAACCACACTTGGTGCCTGCAAAGGGGGTGCATAGCAGCACTGTTGCTGCCTTGCTGGATATTACAGCGCATTTCCTAAGCACTGAGACACATTTCAGACCCACATGATGACATTTTATAGTCACTATTAGGTGAAGTTTAAATTCACGTCTCTGCAGCAGCGTGAAATACATTGTTTGCTTCATCTCTGTCATGCACCTCCCTTAACATTCAAGGCGATACATTATCACCAGTCACTGGGAGTTGTAAATTATCTGACACTATGACAGTAAAGGCTTTTTTTCATCCATTTGTTTTGTTGAGCTAGCTGAGTATGTAGGAAAAAAATTCTGGCAAGTATCTGATTAAACAATGCCTTGATATAATGGTTTTTGCTTTTCAGAAATGTTTTCTTATATTTTTTTTTAGCTTTACAAGTAGTTTCATTGTGTAATGATGAGTAATTGATTTGACCATGAAGTGAAAGAATGAAAAACTGTTAGACTTAAAATGATGTCACATTGGGAAAATTAATAGGGACTTAATTGTAAGAAAATTATTGTTTTGTCTTCTTTTGCTGTGCAAATGGACTAAGTACATAGAACAAAACCACATTTCAAATAATATAAAATTTTTTAAGTTTAGTTTCTGATAATCAACTAGTAAAAATTTGGGGTAGACCATACCATTAAAAATTGCTGCTTTTCATAACAAATATTAGGTTTTTAGTTTTAAAAATAATATACTGCTATAAATAATTTTAAAATGTTGATAAATGTCTATGATTTTGTGATTGGTCAGTTTCTCTGTTTTTTAAAGGGTATTTAATTATTTAGTAATTTCATGTGGCTAGAATATAAAAGTGATATCATATAGTATGAAAATTTTAGTTTAGCAAAGTTGTTATTTAAAAAAAAACTTCACTCATTACTGTGATGCAATGGTTTCTTGATGAATTATTTGTGCCTAAATAGTTCATGTATTCCAAATATGAAAAGTACTGAGCTGCCCAGAAACAGCAGGTCCCTGTGATTTGGTCCTTCTTCATAGCATCTTATGATTTTACAAGAAAATATGTTCTGATTGATTTTTTTAATTACTTTTTAATAATGGGCATAGGATTTTGAGTTTTCTCTGTTCTATGCTCATCCTATATTATATCAAACAAATAATTCTATTAATTTAAGAAAACGGATGGTTTAATTTAATTGGTCTACATATTAACTCATTTAATTAGTAAAGCAAGATCTTTGAGAAGTAAAGGGTCTGGACACAGGGACGGGGTGGGGGGCATTTTTCCAGGTCTGAAAGAACCATAAACTCTGTAAGACAGTCAAAAGCGATGCATCAAAACATGAGGAGATATACTAGAGAGTATTCTTTGGCAAGCAGCATGATCAAATTGAATATGGGCCAACTACTTGTCCCTTAAATATTCCTGAGAGGAACAAACATGCCCATGAATCAAAGTGAGGAAGTCAAGCTTAGTGTGAGGAAGAAGGGTGGGTAGAAGTTAGGGTATGACTTATACTTCTATAAATTCATACCATTTGAGAGACTGGTTTTGCTTCCCTATCAGAGAAAAGGAAAGACATAATTGTGTGTGTGTGTGTGTGTGTGTGTGTAGTTCTGATATGGGAATTTGAACATAATATCATGACTTGAGTTCAGAAGAATGGAATAGAGGAGTTATGTCTTTGGAGGAAGGATTGGTTTTTCGTATCAGCAGGCTGATATTCATTTAACTATGAGACACTCCTTTCCCTCTGGTGGAATCGCATCTTATAATTACAATAAAAATATAAAACATTGAATCAAATTGATATAGGGGAAAGAAACTCTCAACCTGCTAAATGTCTGGTACAAGTTCGAGTTCTCTAAAATTGAAGAATGGAGGTTAAGAGCAGAGTATATTTATTCAGAGAAAGAAAGCTTCTGTACAAGAGAGAGACAGAAGGGGTCCCAAGTGGGTTCTCAAGGACTCTACCTTTTCTAGGGATTTTTATAGAGCAATTCTATGATGTGAGGCAAATCCAAGGTTAGGAAAAATGGGAAATCACAAGGTGGGCATGAGGTGGGACAGAACTATGGTCAACCCATACACTTATGAGTGTAATTGCTCAGGTAAAATTGATTAAATCAGGATCAAATGGGGAAGTGAGTCACGTGACAAGCAGGCATCAATACAGAACAGGGGCTTCTCTCTAGGGGGCTGGGTTAGTGGCTCCTTCTGGCTTCCTCAGGGTGACAGAGACCTATTTAGAATATCAATCCTTGATATTTACCCTAAGGATGCAGGTCCATTTATTTGATCTTTTGTCTTGAAGTCTTGCCCATAACAGAGGTGTCTGTCTCCTCCACAGTGGCACTGTAGTCTTTTGCATTGGCTTCTTCAAGAGCCTAGCCCTGTCTCAGGGCCTATAATATTTCTGACTTAGTTGCCTATGACAAAAATCACAAAAGTTCTATGAGTTACTATAGCTCTGATGGCCTAAAATGGACATCTTTGTTTCTTGTCTGTTTATTCTTAGTTTTTGTTTTATCCCATTGGACTGTTTGAGTAACTTTTGTTCTACTTTTGTAGTAAGAAGTCTGAAATTTTTTTTATTTTAAAGAGAATAAAACAAAAGAGGGCAGAACAGAGCAGATCAGAACAGGACAACATAGGCAACATAGTACTTTACATTAAGACAACCGGACATTAACATTAGCTAAGTCTGACATTTTTTTAACCATTTTCTAGAATTATCCACTCTCCTAACTTATAAATGGTTTTCTTTGAACTAAATCATGTAGTTATCATGGTTAACTGCACACTACTCTCAAACATACTGGTTTGTTTTGATGTTAAAGACACCAGCTGCACAAAACTAGGATTTGGGACCTGATTGATAATTCGCTGGGCTCAATTTTTCAGAAGTTGTTCCACCATTGGAAAAACAAGGATAATAAAACCCAGAGAGTCATTCCTTCAAGCAACTCTGAGATTTAAAAATGAGCAAATGCATAAATGATTTATGCATGAAGATAAATTTATTGTGTTTCATTCTGTTACAGTGATGGAATTGTGGGCTCAGAAGACCTAGACTTGCTGAAAGCCGTGTATCTTGACAGTAAGTGAATGAATCACTGACTCCATATCTTTTTAATATTCAGCCTAATATTTAAGCAATTGTTTTAATTAATGCACTTATTTTGAAGTGATAGTCATTTTGGGGAAACATTTCCTTAAATTATAGTATAGCAAGCATGGGAAGATGCACAAATCAGAATCGTACGGTGTGATAAAATTTCAGAAACAGAATAAACATCATTGCACCTAGAATATGCTCTACCCCCAGTTGCGGAATCACCACTCCCAACATCTAAGGACCTAGTTAGTTTTCCAGCTGTACCTATCAATGAGGCAGTGAAGTCTCACCAACTTCAGTCCACTCCTCGGGGAACTCCCAGCTGGTAGGGTCCCCCAGAGTCCTCCTGTGTTAGACTCAGTCCCCAGCCACTGTGCATGGCAATCATCAGCCGCTGAGGGGTGAGGATGAGGAGCTCCCGTAGGGATAGGCAGCTGACGGTGTTTGCCCACAATACTGCCAAAGTGAAGCGAGCAGTTCTTCCTGGAGGCTAGCTTGAGGGTGGCATATCTCTGTCCATTCTGTTACAAAAATGGAACCCTATGGTATTTTTTTGTTGCATGATCTCTTTTGCCCAGTATTGTACTTGTGAGATTTATTCATGTTTTGTGTACCTATAGTTTTTCTGTGTTGTGTTGTATTCTATTGTGTGCATTACATTATCAATTACATAGGTATTGTGTGATTGATGTTAGGCAAATTCCAGTTTAGGGATATTACAAATGGTGCATTTATAAACATTATAAACATGTCTTCTTGTGGACCTTTGCCTACATATTTTAATGAATGTTGGGGGTCAGAGATTAGGTATATATTTTTAGGAATAGAATTAATGTATAATACTGTATTTATATGTTCAGTAGATACTGTCCAGCAGTTTTTTAAAGTTATGAGAACTGTGTATTGCAGTGCTATGGTGCCTCCTGCTCACCCAGCTCACAGCACTCATGTAGTTCCCACCAGTCTCACAGCAGTCAAGCCGAGCCTCTGCGCTCTTCACAAGTGAATAAAACCCAGTGCTGATTTAGGGTCAAGGTCTTTGTTCCAGTTAGCCATTATTCTGATTGGACTTAGAGCCCTCTTGGCTCCCCACAACTGCAGATATGTGTTTGTCTCTTTATTCTCTCCACAGGTTACTGTAGAAGTGGTAGACTGGAATTACTTACTGGAATTCCAATAACCTTTCCCTGAGATTACAAATGGGACTGCGACGAGGCCAGAGTGAGCTCGCTGTACAGGGAGGCTGGGAAATGGGAAGGAAAAGAAACCAAACAACGGTGGCATAGGAAGCCATGTTCCACAGCAAATAATTCCAGTGCACTCCTACAAGGGAAGTCTGGGGATGTTGCAACTCTCACATCACAGTATTCCAAGTCGAGAATTATGGGGATTTTTGCATTTATACCCAAAGACATGTCAGTCACTTGTTAAGAGAGATCCTGAGGAAAGCAAATCCTCAAGACATTGAATTTCTTAGTTAAATATGCTAAGTGGGGTCCAGCAACTTGTGCACTGTTCTCCAAAAAGATATTGGAATTGAAAGCCCCCAAAACACAGCAGTTTCTACCCTCTGCTGAGCACGTTCCTGGCCATACGCTAATAGGGGGGGTTTCACGGCTCACTAAGCCTGCAGGTGCGCTCCTTCTGCCTCTCCCATACCGGGACTCCACTCCCTAAGTTGTGGTGCCTGTCTATCCCCCCTCCCTTGTTTTAGATTAGATGCCCTGCCTGACTGAGGCTGACTGAATGACCAAAGTCATAAACCTGTAATTCTGAGTAACTGTCTTCCTTTGAGCTCACCTCCGCCACTTCCAACTCTATAAAACCACTACCCTCTATATATCCACTACACTTACAAACTGTTAAGTAGATTTGTATCTACATGCTAATGAGTTTGATCTATAAATTACTACTGTCGTGTCCTTTGCATGGTGTAATGTGGGGGTACTCAGAGTTCCTAAAACAAGTACAAAGTGTTGTTGCCTCTAATCCTCTTATGAAAGAGTTTTTGTGAGACTGATGCTATTTATACCATACAATCTTGGAAGAATTCATTGCTTAAGGTGTCTGGACCAATATTTCTTTGTGGACGGCTAATGCAAAGTACTTACTAAGTATCATATTTATATACATTTTGTATAGAATATTTTTAAAATTTACTTGTCTGTTTTATCTAAAGTCAAGTTTATTAGTGTAAAGATTTTCATAATATCCTCAATTTTTATTTCTTGAATGATGCCCCATTTAAAAATGTTCTTTTTTTATTCTTTTGTTATTTTCTTGAAGTTGCTTGACAAGAATTTCTTAATTTTATTGATCTTTTCAAAAAACTGTCTTTAAAGCTATGCATTGTTCTTTGTTAAATGCTTTTTGTCTATTTCACTGATTTGTTTTGTTTTCACTTTCTTCTGTATACATTTTTAAAATTTGATTTACCTGGAGATAAAGTTTAGATAATTCATTTTGTCTTTTGCTTCTAGTACAAGCACTCAGACTATGACTTTCCTTTAAGTGCTATTTGGGTACATCTCACTAATACCATATAGAATATCTCTTTTATCATTTTATTCACATTATTTTCATGTATGTGTTGTGATTTAGTTTTTGACCTTTGTGATTAAAATTTGCTTCTTTTACTTTTTTTGGTACCAGATATCAAACTCATGACCTTGAGCTTGCTAGCCAGGTGCTTATACCACTGATCTAAATCCCCCGCCCAGTTAAAGTTTATTTCATTTGAAAGTATTTGATGTTTTAGTTCTAATTTATATTCTAGTCTTTAAACTTGTATTGTTATTATTTAAATTGAAAGTAATTTTACTCTATATAACAAGATCAGAAAAATTTCAATTCTGTAAAATTTCATGATTGCTTTATAACAAGGTCTATGGTGTCAAATAAAGCTAATCTATCACAGTGTAATTCTGAACATAATGTAACTTCTGTCATTACCAGTTGTTAATATACATGCAAATTGGTCACTTTAGTTAATCGTAGTGAATGTTAAGTCACACATTTTTATATAACCTTTTTGTTTGTTTTATCAGTTGTAAGAACTGTGCTAGAAGCCTTTATTGTGCATAATCTATTTCTTCTTTTTAATATTGGATCACTTTTTGCATTACATATATTGTGGATACTTTTTGGGGGAAGATATACATTTAAAAATATTATAGCTTCCTGTTGTGTTGACCTCTTTACTGCAGTGAAATATCATTGTCACCCTACTTATTCAGCTCCAGTCTATCTGTTGTTAATTAGTATAGCAACAAAGCTTTCTTTTGGATAGTGTATACAGATACAGTTTTCCCTTTTAGGCTTCCTATTTTGTTTTCTTATATTTATGCATAAGTCTTATCTGCATATTTCTTAATGGGAATATTTCTGTCGAATTATTTAAAATTTTTTATCCACTTTGATAAATTTTTTTTTAACTTGTCATGTTTAACCTTTAGTTTCCACTATCGGTCCATAAAAATCATGAAAACAGCTGCTGGCTTTCTGTTTCTGTGTCTTAAAATTCTCTTACGATAAGAATTGGCAAAGTCCCTCAGGGAAATCAGCTACCAATTATCTGTTTCTCTTGTCAGTACTGTCAATGGTGTCTCTAAGAGCTGTATCATCCTAGTGGTTTTTTTTTTTTTATCCTTTCTATACCAGGAGGCTGCAGAAAGTCATCCAGCTTTTTTTAATTATCATGATTCTAAAGCCTCCATTCCCACTATGCTTCAACACGTAGCAGGAACTTGATGATGAAACCAGCTCGACATTGAGGCCCTGCTGAGTTCCACTCCATTCCCGCAGGAGCAGCAAAGCTCTACCGTTTTTACTGCTGAGCAGATGCCCACGCCTGGGCCAGCCTAGGTTCCTAACTTCTAGCACATGCTGGGTGTCAGCGTGTCTCCTCGGGGACAGCTGCAGGCTATTGGCCCAATCTGGAAGTTTCCACCTGTGCAAAATGCTAGTTCTTGAGTTCTCATTGCTTCTGCAGGTACCGCAGGGGCCATTTAAGAGGGACACGGGGTCTTTTTCTCTTGTTAAATCTATACTTTTCCGCTGGAAACAGATCCTTCTTATCTCAGGCTTTTCCCCTAAACCAAAACAATTTCCCTAGTTTATTACTGATTTGCATATCAAAGCATGATTATTACAGAAAATTTTAAAATATGGGTAGAAAAGAAGAAAGGCAAAGTCCCCATTTAACTCACTGCTATGGCTGCTACTGCATGTCAGACTAATTCAAATTTGGAAGTGTAAAATCTATTTTATTTCTATCCGTAATTTTGAATCTGAAAACACTTGCTTGGATAGTTTATCTCTAACTCACGTGGTGTTGTTTCCAAGTGATGTGTTGAAGATGTAGTGCACATAGTCTTCAGGTGGAATATAATTATAGTGGCCAGTTTTTAGCTTTGATTAATTAAACTTGGACTTTCTTGCTTTGTAAAATACATTAATCAGTAAAACCTGATGGCAGCCATTCATGCTCTAATGCTTTTCAAAGCTCAAATATTTTGCTCTGTTTTGCTCACAATTTAGTTCTATGCTATGGGAACTACAAATATAGTTTATTTTATATGTCTCAATTTTATATCTGAACTGCTGATTCTATCTCCTCCTCTCTGTTGGGGGAGCATTTCTTCTGTCATTCTTTATTTTTTTTTCCTGTGTATGCAAACTTCTGTCCCTCCCACAGGATTCTTCTTTGATATGCTCTGTGCTTTTCCATTTTAAACCAAGGTTCACCTCTTTCACTCATATTTGCTTAATCTATTGACAGCTGTTTTTTCTGTTAAATTTCTTATAGCAGTGTGCATCATGGTATTTCTTTTGACCTCTGCTCCAGCTCAGAATTCATTCTCAACATTGGGCTGCTATGTCTCCCACTAAGCTGGTGATACGTTGTTCACCACTTTGTTTTTGGTGAAAATCTATTTTCTTTGGCCTTCAGGCCACGACTCATATCTGCCCCAAGCCAGTCATGTATGGTGTCTTCCTCTGATATTTTTGCTGACTTTGTTGAGGGCCTTATGCTCAGAGAATAAGCGACCACTTCCTGGGCTAGAACTGACTGTGTCTCCTCTTAGAGCTAGCACTTCTGTCTGGCTAAGCAATCTTTTTAAGAAAACAAATTGCATTTAGATGGATTTACAGACTCACAAGAAGTCACAAAATTTGAAAAGGCCTCATGTGCCCTTGAGACAGCTTCAGTGGTGCCCTTATTTAAGATGCATCTTTGTCCAAATGAGGGAACTGGCGTAAGATAGTTAACCAGACAGCAGAGCCTACTGGAGTTTTATGACTTTTTGCATATGCTCATTTTTTTACGTCTCTGTGTAATTTTGTGATATTCTCTCACATGTATTGATTCATATAACCACTGCTGGAACCAAGTGCAGCACTAGTTTTTTCAGCAAAAGGAACTTTCTGGTGCTGACTCCTTAGATTTGCCTCCTCCCTCCTCTGTCCCAACTTTTGGCATTTCCATATCTATCTTCCATTACCATAATTTTCTCACTTTACATAAGTAAAATAGTATAATATATGGATATTTTATATTAGCTTTTTCACTCAACATAATATCTTTAGGGCCCAATCAAGTTGCTACATGTATCAGTAGTTTTTCCTCCTTTATATTGCTGAGCAATATTCCATTCTATGGACATATCATAAACATTTTGATCATTTACATGTTGAAGGACAGTTGTGTGCTTTCTGGGCTTGAGGTATTTCAAATAAAGCTGCAAGAACAGTCCTGTATAGGTTTTTGTGTGAGCATGTTTTCTTTTTTTACAAAAGTTGTGAAAGTCCCTTTTTGTGAGTGCCTTCGTGAAGTGTGATCTTATACTGTGCAACTTCTAACTATTCCTCAGTGTCCACATGAACATTTGAAATGCTGAGGCAGCCACAAGTGAAGGCACTCATGACAGAGGCTTTCCAGAAGTGTGTCAGAAATTGACGAGAATGATGGGATTGTTCAAAGGCAAAGGAGTATGTCAAGGGGGATTAGTGACAATGTATCTTTTACTATAGTAAAATAAAGCCATGCATTTACTGTAGTATTTTGATCATATTAAGTATCTTGGGCAGGAGCCCTATGTCAGACATACTTGTCAGACAATATCTGTGATTTTCAAATAGTTCCTCCCCGTTTATGGTTCATGTTTTCAGCCTCTTCATAGAAGTAGTATATTATGTCTAAGAAAAACCTTTTGCCTAATCACAGGTTATGAAGATTTCTTCCTATATTCTTTTCTAAAAGTTGTATAGTTTTAAGTCTTACCAAGTAGGATCTGTGATTTTTTTCTACAACAGAACCTAAAGCTGATGAGAAAATATGTAGCCAAGTGTACACTGTACCATCAAAGAAGCAGGGCTGTGTGGCGGGCCTGGGTATCATCGAGAATGTGTGAATCATCTTGTGGAGTTCCCAGGATGCAATGAAGAGAGGGAGCACTAACCAAGGTTGGCGTGGATGACATTTTCAGAGTCCTTAAATTTAATTAAGCTTAATCAGTGTGGTCATTAGGGATATTTACAGCAATATGAGTTTCACTTGAAAAGATAATTATATGATAACTAGAGAAAAATAATACTCTGTCAGGAATTACATTATTTTTGAACCTTAACATTGTGGTAGATATTTCACATGTATAATGCAAAGCACAAATCTGGGTCCATGATACATCAAATTTGGCTATTTAGGCAATTAATTATTCCTATATACATTCCTATGTGGATGCTAAAATGTTTTAATTTTATTTGCATATAAAAATCAGGAGATAAGTTCCCAAATTCTTGAACGTATTTTATTTTTGCATACAGACTGTGGAAAGAAAGGAATGGTTTGGTCAAATATCTGCCTTCCTAGGAGGAAAGAATACTTGACTTAGTATCCTAACTAGATGTGCACACTCCAGGAGCCAGTCCACCTGTTTTCAACCATTTCTCCTTTTTCCATATAACATCAACTTACAAATCCCTCACAAAAGGCATAGGGAAATAAAATCTCATTCTTTGTTGTTTTCTCAACACTTATTTTCACATGCATTCTTTAGGTTGCCTTTGGAAGTAAAGAGTAGAAAGACAGAACATTCCTTTAGAGTGAAAATCCACAGATTTGATGTTAGTTGCTCAGGTTTTAGGGGGAAATCTGGAGGAAATAATATCTGTTAATTTAAGCCTGTTTATAGGCCTATTTATAGTCAGTCATGTTCAACTATTACTCTAACTCCTCTATATGAGTTATCTAGAGGCAAAATGTACTCAAAGAATGTATTTGTTTGCTCTCCATTGGATATTAAAGGCATGCGACAATATTATAAACAATGTAATGCTGGTCTAAGTAAAGACAGAGTTATGAGGAACAGAATAGAAAACTTCCAAATAGTCCCAAGTAAGAAAACAATTACATAAAATCATGTTAAATCTAGAGAGAAAATTTGATGTTGCTAGCATAACTAGATAGCCATCTGAAAAAAAAAACTGAAAGCCAAGATAAATTTCAGATGTATCAAATGTTAAAAGAAAATCACAAAGACATTAGAAGAAAATACAAGACAATTTTTAAATATACAGTAACTCTAAATCCTGAAGCAATGAAAGGATTTTTTAAAATTTTATTTAAAGAGGAAATAAAAACAAAACAGAATAAAGGATAGCAATAATACAGAATTCCAATGAAAAAAGGAAAAGAACCAAAAAAAAACCCCACTAAGAAATCATTACTTGACAAATTATATACTGACATCTTGGAAATAGTTGTTCAAAGTACAAAATTAAAACATGCAAAGCAGACATTAAAACAGTGACACTGTTAACAGTTCTGCTCCACGATCTGACAAAAACAGCAATATGGTCATTCATCTTACACACTCAAACATACATACAATTATGTCAAAAGGGTAAAATTAAACACAACAAAACAGAACAAAGTGGGTCATAAGAAAGCAATGTAAGAGACATAAAATTCAAAACTAGACAATCAGAGATATTCACTCTCTATCTATCATATTGACTCTTGATTTCTTCCAGGTAGTTGTCCATATTGTCACATACAGGGAATTCACATGGAACAGCATAGTATGGAATTGATCTGAGCAGGACAAGGAAGGCATTTCAGGTCTTCAAGATCTGACAATAGGGAAGCCAAGAATGGCTGTCATAGTGTCTCTCATTCTCCTCAAACAGCTGTCCGTACCTCCATGTGTGTTAAATATAAACAAAACAAAACAAGCCAAAATCACTTTGAGCAAAGAATGATAGTATTGCTGGATTTCACATCATGACATTATGGCATCAGCACTGGGTACTGTAGTGTCTCTTTTTCTTCAAAATAGTTATTCATTTCAACATGTGTTATATAGTTGGTTCTTGTAAACTGTTTATAAGCTCTACACATGCATGAGTCTCTACACGTATATCTATCCTTTCTGTATTAGAGGGAAAAAAAAAGTAAGATAAAACAAAACAATTCCTAGAAAAACATGAAGCAAAAAGTCATATAAAACCACAATACAAGGTGATCTACAATGGTTACCATGATGTCTCAGGAGTATATAACAACATTAATAAAAACAAAGCATTGGAGATATTATAAAACTTCAAGCAGGCAATAATGAAACCAGAGTGGGTATCTTAGTGAATCTTGTCATCTTCAGTGTAGTTGCCTATACTCTTAGACTTGATGCTATCAATCATAATAGATTTGAATAGAATCAGTCAATACAAGATAGCACTCTAACAAACCAGATTCAAATAAGATCAGTCATAATAAGACAGTATAATTTATACAGGGCTTCTGATTAAGTTGATAGGAAATTAGGGATGATTACCATAATATGTCCTCTTATTTTTGGGATAGCTGACCTTATCCTCAAGTCTAGTGTAAGTCAACAAACTGGAACAGCATGTAATCCTTCCAAGCAGAGTGATGAGAATAATGTAGATTTTAAATCTTGTTATTCCATTAACAGTATGCTCTGCCTTCCTTTTTTAGACAGTTCCTCCCCTTTCACTCCCATAGAGTGCACTACTTATTTTGGGTCCCACTGTCTCCTTATATAGAGCATCTCAATGGACCCTATGTCCTGATCTACTCTCCCTGTGTTTCTCTCTGTTAGTATTTTGAGGCCCCCTATGCTAGAGATTATAGCCAATCTTCTCTGCCTCATTTCTACTATTCTATATTTTCTGCCATTTGTAGTCTATTTTTCTCTTTCATCCTACTGTCTGCCCCATTCATTGAGGCCTCTCTGCCACTGATCCTGAAATGCTCGTATTCTTTTTGTCTCTCTCTAGAATGTCCTTCAGTATTTTTGTAGGGTTGGATTGGTGGTCCAAATTCTCCCAGTTCCTCTTTGTCATGGAAGTATCTTGCTTCTCCATTAATTTCTAGAGAGAGTTTTGCAGAATACATTAATCTGGGCTAGAGGTTGTTCTCCTTCAGGGCTTGAATTACTTCACTCCAAGCTCTTCTTGATTTGATGGTCTGCTGTGATTTTGATGGGTTTTCCTTTATAGGTGATCTGTTTCTTTTCTCTGATGGCTTTTAATATTCTGTTCTTATATTGAATTTCTGGGATCTTGACTATTATGTGTCTGGGTGTAGCTCTGTTTTGATTATTATGTGTCTGGGTGTAGCTCTGTTTTGGTTGTAGGTGGCTGGAGTTCTGTGTGCTTCATACATCTGCATATCATTTCCTTTTTCTATGTTTGGGAAGTTTTCCTTAATAATTTCTGTGAATAGCCTTTGCGATTCCTTTGTTTTGACTCCTGCTTCTTCATTCACATGCTTTATTCTTAAGTTATAGATCCTCTTGTCATTCTCTAGCCTGTGTATGGTTACTGCCTGCCCCCTTGTTATTTTTAAGAGATCTTCCCTTTCATGATCACACACTGCAAGCCTGTGTTCAAATTTGATAGTCTATCTTTGGTTTCTTTCAGGCAGTTTTGCCAACTTTCTATGGAGTCTTTAATTTCCTGGTAATCTCTTTGAATCTACTTCATGAACTCTAGGGCTTTTTTTTTTTACATTATTCATTGAACGTTTCTCTCCTTTTGTGTTCCTCCATTCTTCTGTCTGTGTCTTCTTGAGAGATGCCTAGCCTTTCTTTTATTAATCTACTTATCTCTTGTTTAACTTGAATTAATATTTTAGTGTTGATCTCATTTAGGAGGTCCTGAAGATATCTCTTTATGTCCAGTGATGCTGTGTTGATGTTTTATGTTTGCTGCCCTCAATCTCTTTTATATTTCTCTCTCCTGGATCAATATACTCAGGGTTGGGGGCTGGGGACTTTTTCTTATTTCTCCCTCTCGTTATAATTTTGGTTCCTTCCATACAAGTGTATAGTGTAATTCCCATTGGTTAGGGTTCTTCTGGAGCACATAGGCTAGGGGCTTCTGCCTTTTGCTGTCCACTATCAGAGAGTGAAGTGCAAGCAAGAGTAGTATATGCTAGCTCCTCCCCTCCAGGTCAGTCGATCTTCGCGGGCCTTCACTCTGTCAGCGTGCACTGCCCTCAGCGAACCAATTGATTTGTGACGGCCCACTGGGTCCCAGCCTACTGCAAGCAGATTCCACCAATCCACTCTGCGAGGGGAGCAACCAACTGAAGCAGCTTCCTTACAGAGCTAGGGCGTTCCTGCCCAACTCCAATATGTCCTCTAGGTGGTTTCCCCTTTCCCGTGGGAGGGTCGCATTCCCATCACTCACCACGTGTTGATGCCAGTCCCCAAGAACCACTGGGCTCTCTCACCTCTGACCTCAGTGTGGCTGCAGCGTGAAATCACGGTGCGTCTAGGTGGATTGTGTGCAGTGCCGGTTCTGGGCAAGCCACACACAGGGCTGTTCAGCTCCATGGTCTTGGCCGCTCAGGCCAGTCACTTCGGTGAGGGTTCAGTCAGTCAAGTCGATCTCAGGCACAAATTCAGGTGGCTCGGCCAGAGTACAGTGCTTGCCGATCTTCACTTCTCTAATGGTAGCCCTGGGATCTCATATTCGAGCAGTTTCTTTCCCTTCAGTTTCTTCCTGGGTTGAGAGAGTCCATCTCCCTCTGTTTGGTTCTCTCCAGGGTGTTCTATTCTGCCATTTGAGCTTTCTCTCCCAGAGAGGCTCCATATCCTGCTACCTCTAGGTCCACCATCTTTGAAACTTGTCTCTATGAAAGGATTTTTGTAATACATTCAACTCCAAAGAGGATTCTTTAGGACAATCCATTTTCAAAAAAACCAAACAAAACATAGAGAAAGAGAAAATAGATTTTTAAGACAATTTTGGAAATATTGATTGGTCTTTTAAAAGCCAAAGGAAAAATGGCCTAATAGAAGGATATTGAAAGATTAAGATCAAGAGCTACCAGAGTCTCTAAAGTATATGTGAATACTCTAAAACTTCATACATAATTAGAGAAATTCAAATAAAAGCTGCAAATATCCTACATAAGAAATTTCAAAGAACTTGACAACATAGCATTGACATAGGTAAAAGAGCTTATGTATGTCAGGTTATCATATATGGTTTTTAATTTGATATCATGTGTCAAAATGTATAATGCATGTCCTTTTAATCAAGGCAGCCACTTCTCCATAAATATAATTATAATCCTAGAAACAAGAGATGATATATGTACAAGGACAATCAGTAATACTGATGATAAAAGATTGAAACAAATCCATTCAATGAGAAATTGGTTAAAATTTATCTTTTCTTGTGTAATACTACTTAGCATACTATTTCTTGTGTAAATGGCTACTTAGCATAATGAGTCAGCTGTAACATTCCCTGTATATATTACTAAAGGGCAAACAAAATTCAGTACATTTTGTATACTACATTGTCCTTAATATTCACATATATGTTTTTCATTACTTTATTAGTCAGTGCTCACTAGAGAAGCAAATTTAATGCAACATATACAAATATGTAAGAATTTACAAGATTAGCTAGCAGTGCTGCCAGCAGATTTAGGTGTAGAAGACTGCAAAAGGTCTGTCTGCATGCTGGAGGACCAAAGGGTCCTGTCAAAGGCCTGAGCCCACTGTAGTATCTTGCATGAGTCCGTATCAGGAGGCTGAAGGATTTGCCATGGAGGGCTGAAGAGTTTGTGGTGGTGGCTGAAGGGTCTGTGCTGGAAGCCAGGTGATAATGTCCAAGGTAAAGGTGAATACTGGAGTTTCTCTGAAGAAATATTAGCAAGCCTTCCTTTTCCATTTCCCCTTTATACCATTCAGGTGACAAAGGTGAGTCTTCTGTCTTCAGTGAATCCTCTCAGCCACACTCAAGACTATGTTCATCCAGCCTAGTTGGCTAGTTCCCACTCTAGTTGACATAATGGGTTAGCTGTCACAATTACTTATTTGCAAAGAATTATTTCTGCAGAAGTATCCCTCACCTAATATCACAGAATGTCCTAGAAAACATGTCTGGGAAGCTATGCAGGTCCCAGGAAGGAGAAACAAGAAGCCAATATGCCATTTCTGTGAGCCTGTGGAAGCCCTGTGGGTCCTGGGAGAAGAAACAAGAAGTCAATGGTCAATCTGCCCTTCCTGTGATCCAACTGGCATGTGGGCTGGGAGACAAGAACATCACCATCTCCTCCTCACCCCCTGAGCAATCAGCTGATTCAGAGGAACACAGGCTGAGTTATTAGTAACTGAGGTATAAAAACAACTTAATGCTTTTATTGTTTGATTAACTTTGCAGGTCTAGTGCTGGTAGTCTGAGCATCTGTTGAGAGACTTATATGCAATATAGCAAATATGTGGGATTTCCTTTTGTCTTGTCTTTGAAATCCACTATTGTTTTCACTGTTTTGTTTTGCTCTGTTTTATTGTTTTGTTTTATTCAATGTTCTGTTTTGATTTTTTTTATGGATGATGATGTGGGCAGCAATTTTGAAGACAACAAGAGGCATTATGGTAGCCATTGTTGATTTTCTATTATCTTGTTTTGAAGTCCTGTATCACTTTCACTGTTTTGTTTTGAGTGGTTTTGTTTTGTTTGATTTTATTATGTCTGATGGCAGCTATTTTGAAGATAACAAGAGGCATTATAGTAACCATTGGTGACTTTTTATTATCCTGTTTTAAGTCCTGTATCACTTTCACTGTTTTGTTTTGATTGGCTTTATTCTGTTTTATTTTGTTTGATTTGATTCCCTTTAAGACAAAATAAAAAAAAGAAAACAGTCTAAGCAATATGTTTCTTGTGACATAACATGGATGTGGCAAGGATATAAGAGAGAACTCCTTTTCACTGATACCCTTCCATTATTTGAACTTTATGTGCCATGTGTACATTAACATGAAATAATTACTCTAAAAATTAGTATAAATTTCAATTTACATGTATAATCAATGACTCAGGATCTATGCATTTTAAAGATCAAACTTACCCATCTACTCCCTCTGGCATCTGTATTGCTAGTGTAAATCAGCCAACTTTTTTTTCTTCTCTTATAATTACCATTTTCTAAAATTAAGTGAGACAGAATGTTAAGGGATCTACATTCAAATATTATAAGAGTTTATTAAAATTTAGTATTATAAGTGTAAAGGCTATTGTTATGGTTGATATTGTCAAGTTGAGAAGTCTAGAACCTTAACTAAGTAACTCAGCAGCTCTGTATCCTGGGGTATAAAGTACATGCCTTTTCCTCTCTAGATTATTGTCCATTGTGTGAATTTGAGAAAGTCAAATGTTTAGCTCAGTGATTCAGCAGGGGGTGAGGCTCCTTACTTGGTAACATCCTCAGCCTGTCCAAGAGGAAGGCACAGACACAGAGATGGTGTGAGAGCTACACCCACCCAAGGGGAATAGCCCACTTACAATATAAGAGAGGTGTCATGGTTTATGTCAGTGGCCTGCAAGCCTTATGCAATTATGGACTCACCCAAATCTAGTGTTTGTGATTGGTTCACTGTCTAGTGCTCAGATTGGTGGTACAAGTGTTTGACCTACCCATGGATGGAGCCAGGATATGATGTAATGTGGGAAGAAGATGTGTCTCTCTCTGTTGCCAGTTCACAGTTGCCGTTTGTAGCCAGCATGAATGGCAGCCTGCCATGCTGTCCTATTGCTTGGAGCCAGCTAAGTATGGACTGAAACCTCCAAAATTGTGAGAAATAAACCTTTCCTTCCCCAACTTTGGGTGTTAGGTATTTTGTCTCAGCAACAAGTAAAAAGTAATTAAGACAGGAGGACAAGAAGCTTGCTCCCTGCTTTTGCCCTTTTGCTCTGGTGACTTTTGGTATCTGCTGCAGCCACCATGAACTGTTGCCCCTCAGCCAAACCACCTTGCCTTGGAGCCAGATGATTATGGATTGAAACCTCCACAAACTGTGAGCTGAATAAGCCTTTCCTTCCTTCATTCTGGGCATCAGGTATTTTGTCTCAGCAATGAAAGAATAGTAACCAATATAGTTACACTGCATAGAATTAGAAAAAAGTGCTTCTACTTTGATTCTGTTGACATTTTGAATAGTTTTTATTTTGGGGACTTCCTTGGGCTCATGAGGTATTTAGCAAAATTCTATGTACTACATACCAACCCCAGAAATCTATTTTCTCCAGTTGTAACAACCAATAGAATCCTTCTCCAGTTTAGATGGATTTCCCTGTATTTCTTCCACACCCCACTCCAATTTGAGGACTACTAACATGGAGTCAATATGCAAGGCTATGAGCTAGTGTATAAAAGTCTGACTTTGTTTTGTGTCTTTCTGCATACCATACTCATTTTAAGGTTTGAGGAAATTAGGTGAGATGATTTTGCTGTGAGCAGAGTTTTGGTCTTCCTTTGTTATCATTCATATCTCAATGTCCCTTCAAAATCTCATGTGCCTAGAGGCAGGGCTGGTGGGAAGTGCCTGGATACGCATTGGTGGATTTGTCCATTGACGAGTTTACAGCAGAATGTGGTGTTGGGGGTCTAGCGCTTGATCTGAGGAGGGGTGTAACTGAGCCATGACCAAGAAGCCTGTATTTCTCTCCCTGTGCCTCCTCCCTTTGCTCCCTGTCACTGTGAGGTGAGCATACTCTCTTTCATCATGCCTTCTGCCATACTGCTTCTGCCCTGGAGCAGTGACCATGAACTGAACTATGAACCAAAATAAATCTCACTTTCTTTAAATTGCTGTGTCCTAGCAATGAGGAAGGAAAATGACTAAGACACCCTTTGATAGAAATAGCCACTTTTCTAAATTTTTGGATATCAAGTGAGTGGCTAGTTAATATTTTAAATGAAAAATAATATGGTAAAACTTCCATATTGTTGAGGTTGTAAAAATTTTAATTAGCAATGTATGTTAAACTGTTATGCTAGGTTCTGAGATGATTAAAACCCAGATGTCATCTCTTTGAATAATTGAAAATATGACTTTTATAATATGAAGTATAAAACATTTTTTGAATGTCATAAAAATGTATTTTCTTTTTCATTAGTACAGATATGCAATACATAATGGTTATAATTATTATTGATATATATATATATATATATTTCACATCTTTATACACACTACACTACATATATTCTTATTTTACTTTGGAAACATGTGCTTCATATGACTCTGATGAGGTTAACTTTTTGTAACCTAAATTAAGTCCTAGAATATATACATGAATTGTAGATCCTCAAGTTTAGTTATTGATTTATAAGAGCATATGTATTTGCTAAGTTTGGTGAAATGCAATCATTTTCTTCTATGGTGTATTGCATATCTCTAGAAAAAGATATACAGAGTTGGTCAAAAAAGGGATACACCCATTCACTGTTATGAACCTAGTGAAATGGAAGTGCACTGTTTATTTCTCATTCATATGATATAGAGCCTTGGTATTCATCATTAATTGGTACCTTGGTATTCATCATTAATTGGTTCAGGGAGGTGCTAACACTACCAAAACTATGAGTACCAAACACATGGTTTTGATTAGAAAGTATCTCATGTATGGGATAATTGACACTGACAAGTTCTAGTTTGAGTGTGAATACCAAACAAATGATGAATATGGAGCCAAAATGTTTGTATCAATGCACTAAGTTCAAATTTGATATGGTTCAAAGCAGTCAAGTACCAAAGTATAACTGTATATAGCATCCATGACTGATAATTATGATATGTCACCTTGACTTGAATAAGAACTACCTGGCAGACTGATAAAGTTCTGGGTGTGTCTGTGAATGACTGACATGACTACATCCTGAGGAAGGAGGACTCGCCCCGGCTTATGTGCTGGATGGAATAAAGAGAGAAGAAGCAAGTGTTTCCTCCTTTTAGGGGCTCCATTGCCTCTGGATGGGATCTCCAGTCCCTTCAGGCTTCCAGCCCGAGGCTCCGATTTTCCCCACAGACTCACATGGTGGCTTTGTAGCTGGCTTTCATGCCATTCACCTTTGACTGCTAGAGGAACCGCTGACTCTCCAGCATGTGGATTCTTCTGTCTTTAGTTCTGCAGATCACCAACAGGACTCTCCACTTTTTGATCCTGTAAGCCTACTTAACAAATATCTGTTATAATTACATATATATTTATATTGATTATATTCCTTTGGTAATGCTAATATATTACCTTATATTTATAAAGCAGTATGTGGCTTTCTGTGTGGCTTTATATACATTTGAGATACATTTGATGTCAGGAAGCACATGGAACATGAATTGCTCAATAATTATTATCTAGATTTTTTTAGCTATCAAGGAAAATTCCCTATATTTCTCTAATGAAAATAAAATGTCAAAGAAAATCTTATCTATCTTTATATTTCTGTCAATATTTATTATTTTTA
Organism: Dolichotis patagonum; assembly: GCA_004027295.1. Taxonomy (NCBI): domain Eukaryota; kingdom Metazoa; phylum Chordata; class Mammalia; order Rodentia; family Caviidae; genus Dolichotis; species Dolichotis patagonum. The sequence continues at coordinate 81,586 of PVJX010003251.1, read as the reverse complement.
ATTTTGGCAATTTCTAATTCAATACTTCTGTCTTAATTTCAAGAATGCTGATCATCAAATACTGAACTCCGTCCTTTGCCCTCCAAAAATCCTGAAGCGAGAAGGCACTGTCTATATAGAGTTTAAAGTGATTAATGATGTTATTAGGAAGAAACAGAAAGCCACTCAGTTATCTGTACTATAGGTTTTTATACTTAAAAACAACTTAAATCTGATTTTATTTGGTTTGATAAAAGTCCAAAAGCATAGGATCACACCATCTGCTTTAGTTTGGATAATCTTTGTTACGTTTCCCTTTTAGCCTTTTGAAACAAAAACAAAACAAACATTGGAACTGACAGTTTATAAACTATATGAAATAGATTCAACTCTGATTGGTCAAAAAGGCATATGGCCATCCACTGTTATGCACCTAATGAAATGGAAGTGCATTGTTTATTTCTCATTCACATGAGATAGAGCTTGGACAATTTGAGCTGTGTGTTTTTTCTGCACTGTAAGAACTTCAACAACAAAGTAGGCACTCAAACCTAAGTGTAGTGATACCAAGCCAGCATAGGTGCTTCAGGTAATGGCTATGTTGAACATATTACTTTCTCTTTCTTAGAAGATATTTTTGATACACATGATGAATATTTCACAGAAGAAAATTAATGCTAAATATGTTAAAGTAACCCAAGAAAGTAAAAACAAGTTGTTGGTTCAAATTCAGAGTTCAGAATCCTTTTTTGTTATTGTTATTTTCTAGTAGGTAAAAGCAAGAAAACGCAGCATGGTACAGATTGAACAAATGCGGAAGTTGAACTTGAACTGATGATATCTAGAGGTAATATTTCATTCCCAAATAAAACTTGCCTCTTAAAGGTGTAAAGTACATTTTGTAAAATAAATGCCAGTTATCTCTGGTCTTGAGAGATGCATTTCATCTGAAAATTGCTGTTCAAAATAGAAACATCAGTGGTTTCTGGTTTTTCATTTCAAATTAAAAATATAAGGCATCACCAAAAGTGCTGATTTGTTTTTATCTATTGTAAACCAGAAGTCTTATTAGCCAAGAAGACTCCTTTGATAACATGCTTCATTAAACTGCATTTTTAAATGTGTGGTTAATTCTCATGACTGCTGTGTAAATTGTATCATTTTTTAAATACTTAAACCATTCCAAAACGCCTTCTGTAGTAATTGCCAGTGTAGTGTCTGTGTAAGCAGAGATCTGCCTGTGTATTCTTAGCAGTACCCAGAGGCGGCCTCATCCATTAGAGTTAGTTTTACTGAAGGGAAATGGATTCGCCTGCTTCTAAGTCTTATAGGTCTTATAGAATCTTTATCATCCCTTTTGACCATCTGGAGCTCAGATCTTTGGTTTTTGAAATATGATCTGCAAAAACCAGACTTGGTAAGTTCCTATAAGATTGAATGTTCTTTGGAGTCATCAGAGTTGCCAGCCTGTTTTCAGCTTCGTTAATAAAGGAAGTCTCCTTATGCTGGATATGCTCATTACATACAAATTAGAGTTAAAACAGTGGCTTCCCAACCCCAGGAATGTAAGTGCTAATGAACAGAAAAAGGGTCGCCACTGCAAAATAACTCAGGCGAGCTACATCCCTGTACTACTGTTTTCAGCACTTGGAAAAAGGTTCTAATATTAATGCCTCTTGTCAGAAAAACCCTTGCAACCTCTATTAAATCACCTTCTCTATCGAGGATGCTGTAGTTATAAATAGGCTCACAATGAATTCTGAATTCTCTACATGTAAATCATGCCACATACCATTATCTGATATCCTTGAATTAGGTATGCGTGGCCTTGGGGGCAGTAAAGGATAGGTCTATGCAGCTAGCTGTCTTCTTTAGTAATAACTGCTGTATGTTAAAGACCAACAGCCAGACGATAAATAACATTTTCAAATCCGCATCTAGACTGTGAGTAGGAGAGAAATGAATAATGATTTCCTTGTGTTACACTGGACTTAAGCAAAAGGTCAAGCCTTTCAGCAAAATGAACACTGTTGTACAATCTAGTTAATCATAGACAAAAGTGTGTTTATAAACCTGTAAGCGGGATAATTAACGGGTCTGTTTGCTTTTGCCATATAGCACTGTGCCATTTTATTCTGCAAATTCTATTTTTATCTCACCTCTATTGCTCACTGCTACTCTCTTTAAAAGAATATGAGAGGTTATCAGATTAAATCCTGTTTAAAACAAGAAACTCAGAGTAATTGAGATTATGCTTGACTTTTGTATTTAAATAAGACAAATTCACCTTTTCAAGGCCTTGTGTATTGACTCTTCCTAGTCATTACTATGTATTTTAATAAGCATAGTAAAATGTCTGCATTTCTCTGCCTATCTTCTATAAGGACATAAATATTTTCAATATCAACTAAGTTTAGTAGAAAAGAGATATGCAAGAAATAATTTTCTTAATTTAGAAAAAGAGGGAAAATTGTTTCTGTGAAAATCCTGCTGTGAGATTTTAATTTTCTTCCTCCATATAGCTCTTGAAAGATTACCTACGTCAAATGATTGAAGTCTTATTAATGTTTCTTTTATGAGAGGAAAGACCTGATGAACTATAGTTTATTTGGAGATAATTTTTATTTTATTACTTTACTTATGTGATTTGTGTGTGTGTGTGATTGTGTGTATATACACGTGTGTGTGTTTAAGGTGTGCTTTCATTAGCTATGGTGCAGGATCTTATCTATTAAAATGTGTTCTGTTTAACTGTAACAAATAACTACACGCTTCTGTTTACTTCTTCAACCTCCTTACTTGCTTCTGTGTCAACAATACAAGTAGACGTCTGCCTGCATCCTCCTTTTGGGAGGAAGTTTTTCAGTGGTGTTACAAATGTTTTTGCTGGAAAGTAATTCACTAGTGGCTCATTTCCATCAGCTTTTATTTCACAGCAATTGTAAAATAAACCACTCGTAGCCCATGTTGTTAATGTCTGGTCCCTGGGGTATAACTGATGTTCCATGGTATGGGTCATGTGCTAGCTAAAGAGTGCATTAAAAAGGGAGAAATTAATAGTGCCACCACTGGTTTAAGCTAAATGATATTCAGTGGGCAATGTCAGCCCACTAATAGTATCACAAGGTATTATTTAATTGGTTTCGTTTAGAGTCTGATTTTAATGCAAACCTCAGAGAAACTAAAGAACATACTAATGTAATGAATACTCAGAGGCAGGTCTGGTCAGTTGCTGAAGATTCACTTGCACATTAGATTCTTTTCATCTACATTTGACCTTCATTTTACATTTGGTGAGATAGTAAAACCAGGGGCATAATCACTAGATTCTGTATTCCTACACAACATAATAAAAATACTGCTTTTCTTGTGCTTAGTTATATTTCAACTGAGTGTCTTAAGAATGAAAAGTATAAGCATTGTATTTCTTAGTTATATATTCCCCTTTAGAATATAAATCATGTATTTGGTTTCAAAGATAGAATTTGTATATCACGTTGTATATTAATTTTAGTTAAAGATTATATTCATTGAATTCTGTTTCACAATAATTAAGATGTCCATTATGACACATTTTTTTAAAAAAAAATCCTTAGCACTTTTTAGATATTATCACTTTTGTGTTGCCAGAATTCTCTCTAGACTGATAGATGGCATAGCATTCATCTTTCAGATAAAAATGTTCTCACACAAAAAAAGGTACTTGAGCACAAAAAATAACTGCTTCTCAGTATCCAGTTGTGGACTATGGGCTTTTACATTCATATGAAACTGGTGTTAGTCATCATTACCACTGCCAAAGCGCAAAAACGTTAGTGTAGCATAAACATGCAAATCTGCCCCTACCCTTAATTTGCCTCCATTAAAAGATAGGTATTTCCTCTCATAAGACCTCAGATACAGCACATTTTAGTAAGTGTACTTGGCTGTTGTTATTTCAGGTGCTTACGTTCTATAAAGCCACTTTGCATACTAAATTAGCAAACATGAAATTAATGTTTCATTGGAAAATACAAGGTTCATTTCCATGAGGTTCTTGTCACAACTTTGTTTTGTCAACTAATCAAAATACAACCTTACTTTATCTGTGTTTCTCTTTAATGATACATTATTTGATAAATACTGTTAATTCATTAGCATTTAATTAATGGCCAACAGCATTCTAATTCGTGCCTGAAGGAAGCTTACCTAGCACATCCATTTTGTGTCTGACATATCATAGCTCTCTTATGCTTAAGAACGCTTAGGAGGACTTCAGCTCTATGCTTGGGCCCATGAATAGTAGAATTTTAAATAACAGAACCACTAGCAGGAAGCACAAGGATATCAAAAACATGGCGCCTAACAGCCTGTGAAGATGATGTTTGTTTGCTCGATGTGATGAAACAAAAAGCCAAGGCATTCGCTTGTTCAGCTCCTCCGTGAATGTGTGCTTCAGACAACTCAAAGCTTTCCGCTCATCACTGTGCAAGTCTGCAGCTAACAGTGAAAATGCCTCCAGGATTGATGTGGCATTAAAGATATATTTTAACAAGTGGGTGGATTTGCAACTATGGAAGCCATGATATGAAGATCAGCTTGATTCAGAGATACAGAAAATAGCATGGCTGAAGCAGTGGAAAACACTTAAAGTTAGACTTACACATTTCTAAAGTCTGTTAGCTAGCATCCACCGCTGAATCCTGTATCTTTACCTTTCCAAATGTCTTGTTCCTTCCTAGAATTCATCTCTGAATTCTTCACTTTGACTCCACATTCTCTTTGCTCTGTCTTTATGTTTTATTGGACCAATGGAAATTTTCCAACAATTCTTTGTATGTCTTTCTGGCTATCATGGATTCTGTTGGGTTTGTATCATTTTGTTTAGATGCCAGCACACAGAGCAATAGTTATTGCTGCTATGCTTTATGCTAAGACACTGCTGTTGTAGCAGGCTGCAAGCTTTCCCGGGATCTTCCAGTTCCCTTCCATCCTTACCTTTGTGCTTCCTTCAGACAAAAGTTTCAGCCTAGACAGAGGAATTAATGGCCAACAGCATTCTAATTCGTGACCCACAGAGTCTTTCGTATTCTAGAAATGCAGAAAAAAATAAATTTGTCACATTTCAACTGTGAATTATAGAGCAGTGATTTGATGCGAGTGGTAGAAAAAACAGCTTTCATAGAGAAGGATTTTTTTTTTTTACTGCATACAGAAATCTAGGCTTGGGGAAGACCATCTTTTAACAATGGCATCACATTATTTCAACTTCCAAACTGCAAACAACCCCAGTGTAATTTAATAATAGAAAGGATAAATCTGTTATTTGGTTATTAGGCTAATTTACAGTAAGGAAAATGAGCAAATTACATACAAAAATATGAAAAAACTTATAATCTATTGAACGGATGAAACCAAACATAGAAGTTGTGTGTACTCTTGATTTACTTTGTATAACTATTTAAACCGGCAGAACTGACCTACAATGTTATAAGTCAGGACAGTGAGCCAAGGACATTATTCTGTTTTATTTTATTTTATTTTATTATTTTTTTTTACTTCAGTGAAGATTAAATATATGTGCTCACTGTGAGAAATGCATTAAGCTATGTACATTTACTGAGTAGCCCCTCTTCTGTGTATTCAAGGAAATGGTTCTAAATTCACCATGAATAGCATAAACCTATTTAAATAAAATGTGTTACATGGTACAAGAATAGATTTTTAAAATAGAGTTAGATCAGTATCTGCCAATTTGTAATTTGAATCCAAATTGCATTGTTAAGTGCAAGAAGCAAGTTGTGCAAGAGGTATACATTATTCTTCTATTATGGTAGAACAAATGAATAAATTAGCTCCATATGTGCCTATATACATGCATATGAGCAAGGGGAAAGGGTAAAAAATACACACCAGATGTTAATACCTCAGTGGGGTGGTACTTAGAGGTTTGGAACCTGTGCAGAGGGAAGATAATTATCATTGTCTCTTTACATTTTTTACTATTCTATTTGATTGTTGCAATAGGCATGTGTTAATTTTGTAATTTCAGAAACAGTAAGTAATGGAAATGTTTTATAAAGAAAAAATGAGGTCTGACCTAAACAAACGCATACAATATGTAGTCCACCAGAGTGAAGCATTCCCACCTGCTGAAAATAAATTAAGATTCAAGAGGTGTAAAGAGGAAATGAGGGACAACAAGAGATTCTAGGGGATGAGGAAGCATGAAAACAGAGATGGTTCACTGTGACTGGTGATGTCCGCTGTTCTCATCAGTCTTGGTGTAATTTGAACAATACTGGCTTCAGTAACTCTGGATCCTGTCACTCAATGTTAATGTGACCTTTGTATTACTAGACAATATCCCCAACTATTTCTGGATAAATCACAATATATAGAAACTCCCATACCCATTAACCAGGCAGTCTTTTCTTGTGCCCAAAAAGTCTCATAGAAAAATGCCTTCGAGCTTGTTTGTACATTCTCTGTCCACCAACGCAGGTGAAGTAAACCTCATACCGCCCTCATCGTCACACATACACATTCTGTCATCCCATGTCCTCTCTCGGGCCTCATCAGGCGTAAGGCCCGAGAATAGAAGGAAATAAGCATAGAATAATCTTTAAAGTCTTCATATATGGCAGAATATACAAATGAATGCTATCATGGAAAAGCCAGCCACAGCTTCCAGTCCAGCTGAGCTCTGCCTACGTGTCTGAACTCAGTCTAAAGAGAAAGGGACAAGCCCGAAGGTCACTGGGTGAAGCTGCTTTGTGCTCATTTTTACAACGCATCCTGTGTCCAGTTAGAACTATTGATAGATTTCCGTTTTTAAAGACTTTATGTAGTTTTTGTAATTATATCCATTAGCTTTAGAAGGGGGGGTTTTCTACAGTTTCCTTATTCGGGGATCCCTGTGTGAGGCAGTCTGTGTATCTTCCTGGTGTTTCTTCATAGGTCCTTTAGAGACTGTGTCTTCAGGCTACTCCGTAGGCAATGCAGTCTCCTAACTTTTCTTGTTCTCAGGTTGTGTGGCATTTATTTGTTGTTTATTAATTTGTTTGATAGGCAGTTATTCAAATATTCCTTGAGTTCTTGAAATGCCTCTTATCTCCTTTGAGTTAATTTATCAAAATATGAAGGCAAATGAAAGCTTTTCATTTTGATGCATCTTGATCATTGCCACCGCTTGTAAGTGGCCCTCTGAGAGTTAGGAATGGAAGATGTTCTCAGCATCCCTTGTCACCTATACTATGCTATGGTGCTATGTACCAACATTAGCAGTGAACTAGCCCCTGCAATTGTTCCTTAGCCTTGACATGCATCCCTCTAGACTATGAATTTACTAGGCACAGAGTTTGGGTAACATCAATCCTAAGTCTCAAAAGACATATTTTAAAAAAGCAGGCATAGTATATTTAGGATAAACTCATTAAGTACCACTATGTCATAACATTGTGTGGTATTTTGGTGCAATAAAGGTGAATAACATAACCTAAAAATGTTTACAGCCTTGTAAGGAAAAAGACAAGTTAACAGTTACAGTGGAAAAGTGCTCAAATAGAGATGCAAAGTTAGCAGATGTAATCTGGTTTATAAGTCTTGGCTTTCATTTAGTTCATGCTTCCTGGGAATTAATTTCTTTCTTCATGTGTTTTGCAAAGGAAGAGAAATGAAATTGAAATCAGTGTACATTTAAGAATAGTCCTACTTTCACATCTTATCTTGTTCAAGCCTACTCTTTGTCATTTATTTTTATTAAAATTTTTTGTGACAACATTTCCTGAAAGTCTTGTCATCCTAACCAAGCAAAAATGAAAGCCATAAACCAGAACTTGAATTTCATAGAATCTTCTATTAAAGGATTACAAAGCTTTGTTACTTCTTAGGAAAATTCAGTGATTCATTGACGTGAAAATTAATAATAACTAGGTACCCATCAATAAGAAAATAGTGTTTTTTGGAGGTAGGGTAAATGTTTACATTTCCAATTAAATATCATGTCCTAAAATATAAAGTAAAAACAATCCAATAAATTACAAGTGTAAGAATCAATAATAAAGGCAAATTAATGCTGCATCTCACAATATTGTCAAAAGCTGCAGATAGATCATATCTGAGTTTCATTTTTATTATGCGCATATATTTTTCTTTGAGGAGAATTACAAGTCAGATTAATTTTTATATAGCCTTCCAGCAGCTCCATGCGGAACTATATGGGAGACATTTGGTTCTCATCAACTGTTTTCCCCTTTCTTCCACACCATTGTTTTAAACAGGATTTTCATTCCCTTTAACCAGCTGCAGGTTTTATTCTGTTCAGTGGGAAGAGTCACTAAATATTATGACCTGCAAGGCTGTGAGGCAGGGTCTCTCTCCAAAGCCAGCCTACAGCTGTGTGTTGATCTACGCATTGGTGCAGGCCCTCAGCAGGCTGGTGACCATGCTTTCTTTCATCTCACTGGGAGGAGCCTTATAGCTTGGTTTGCTTCTCTCTTGTGGTCTGTCAGGAAGTCGAAGGATTCCATCTTCAACCCTGTTGTTAATGTGATTTCTGCTAAACCTGAAATTTATTTTTTTCAAGAAGGTGGATGTTTTAGATGGGAAATGATTGCCAGGAGATTTTCTGAGATTTAAGTTCAGTAGATAGCCCTTTAAAGGAATATTAAGATTTCCTTGTGAAGATTTCAGATACATCAGTATGATCATTGCTAATCACTTTACCCTTGGAGAAAGAAGTGTAGGTCAATGACTTTCTGTAATGAAGAAGCCTTAGACTGAGAAGAGGGGGGACTGTGAGCCACCATCTGAACTTAGATTTTTCTACTGCTCTAAAGCCTTTTCCTTATATTGCCTATCCCATATGGTTTTCTTCATTTCTCCTGGTAGAGACAACATTGAAAGAAGCAATACAAAAGTTATTCCTCTCCCAGAGTGAACATTACTTTATAGTGCATCGTGACAGAAAATCAGGGCACCACCATTCATCACTGATGTTAATAATCAATTGCCAAAAGAATTTGAAATAACCTGGTACCGAAAAGCATTTCACTATTTAGAGGCAGAGTATGTATCAAATGAATAGAATCTTAATTCCAATCAGCATTCAGTTGTTTGAAAAATGAGTACTTAAAGATAGCTGCCACTTAAAGTGCCCTATGCAATGTAGGTGAATTCCACCAGAATGAAATAAAGGTACTACGGAATGTTAGCTGTCACTGAGGATTTTTATTTCACATCTCTGTAGAGCGTAAGTGATAGATGCTTTCTTGCAAATACATTTATTCTCTTGATGGAATTTGAGGGCAGGCTGAAAAGTTATTTTTAATTTTTTTGATAAGTTCATATCTTTCTCAGATTTAACATTTATTCCTGATGGCATCTCCTCATCCCTTGCCTTCTTATTTAAATGCCAGAGGTTAAACTTTCTTATGGAAATTCTACTTAACAAAAAGCTTTATTTTGCATAAGTATAATCTGGCTCAACCTCAGTTCATTCAACATTTATTATAACATTTAAAAGTCTTAGAAATGCCTCTAAGACATTTCCATCTTTTCTTTTTAATAAATGAAAAAATGTTCTTAAGTGATATGCAAGAATTTGTTCCCTCTTTCTGTCTCTCTCCCCACCTCTCTAACCCTGTCAAAAGAGCACCAGGCAACACTCCTCTGATTAGCAAGGGTCCCGCTCATCATCTCACTTTAGCCCTGGCCTGACCTAAGCCTGTGTCAAACTTACTGCTGTCTGTCTACCATTTCACTTAGAACCCTTGGGCCAAAGCTCCACAGTTTCACAGTTTACAATATAGCAATTGCTCCTGTACATCACACAGAATGGTGTAGAGTCACACAATACAGTTAAATTTGAGCATTTAAATAGTTATAACTTATAGCAAAAATAACTGGCACATTTTGTATTACAGTTATGGACACTTGTGTTCTTTTTATGCAATTTATAACTGGCCAGAGTAATCTTGGAGTTTGGGAATGGGAGAATGCCAATTAAAGTTGAAAATATTAAAGGACCAGTCTTTCTTTTCTTTTCCTAAAAAATCTGATTTAAATAATATTTTTGAATATTTTCTTTAAATATGAATATTTAAATATGAATAATGCTAGAATGTCCGAAATTGGAATTATATTGCTGCATCAGTAAGATGTTTGAAGCAAGAATTTAATATTGTTAGTGATCTTCCCTTTTTTAAAATCAAAATATTTTGTTTCCATTCCAATTTCTCTAAGAGAAAAAATATTGCTCTTAGAAATTTTTTAAAAAAATCATTGCTATCCCATCAGTAACACAATTTGGTTTTTAAGAATATCAAATGGTAAATGGAAGCGTATTAATTACATCATTAAAGTAGCACTTGGTGTGTTGCTGAGATACATTACAATGACAGCACCTTTTCGGTTTATTAGTATGCACTGGCAATGTGTGATGGAGAACTTGCATACAATGAAGATATCCCATTCCACCGCCTTATGGCATAAATCAGTATAGTCAGAGCAACAAAGAGCGACCATTTCCATAAAAATGAATTAAACTATTTGTGTGTGTATGAGTGTGTGTGTGTGTGTGTGTGTGTGTATTTGGAGTGCTACAATTTGAAAGCCAGATAAGCTGCTCCAGAGAAAGCAGAGTTGCTTGGTTACATCTGCTGAAAGCAATCTGTGCTATGTATGAGAGCTCATGTCAGCCCAGTAATTACCACAACTGAGATAAAGCCTGTGCTAAATGTCACCTGCCGCTGACAAGCACAGGAAGCCAAGCTCTGCTAAATGAGTCAGTTACTCTGAGAGTGCTTAGCTTTCCTTGTGGGCTGAAAGCATTTGTCTTGCTTATACAAGGAAAAAAATGCACAAGATAAAATGAAAAAAAAATTAGAAACACATTGATACTGAAAACCTGACCAAAAATTGCCATTGCCCATTGAGAGGGACAGTAGGACAGAAGACAAATAGGTGTAATCAGATAAAAGGAGAAAGATTAAAGCACTAATGAACATTTCTCAGTCTGGCACAGTCCACCTTCTACCACAAATTGCTCATTAGTCAGGGCAATGCAATTTCCCACAGTCTAAAACGATCCCCCAAAGACATCTGAGGTTCACATTGACAGCAACCAGCCAATATCATATCAAAACAGTTTTCTGTATTTGCAAGGCCCACGATGTATATTTTAAAACAATCGTGAAGACATGAAGTTGGCTGGTGCTATAGGAAATATCTTTGACAAAAGTAGAATGAATAGTGCAGGTATAAAAAATGTCCTCTTTTTCCTAATAGCTTCACTTATTACTCCTTTAAGAATCATCTTCTTGAGTTATTTTATTTCAACTGTTTGTACTGTGATCAGATTACTAAATAGTTCTCGTCTCCTGATTGCCCCCTTGCCCAACACTTAATGGAAATCTCTCTCAGCCTGGAAGAGGACATGAAATGAGCTAAGCTATGAGACCTGAAATGAAAGCCTGTAACTAGGATGGCTTGATTAGCAGCCACATGGGGGCAAATGACATATAGGCGACAGAGTGGAGCTCGCCATGCTGGGCTTTCAGGGAGCCTCTAGGGGCATTGTTATTACTTGGCTAATCTACCAGGTTTCAGGGGCTGATCTGTATGTAGCCTTTGACCTCAGAAATCTTACTGATAGGACACTATGGAGTGGATTCAACTTCCGAGATGCACTCTTGTGAGTTCATGATTGGTTACCCAATAAAACAGCACATTATTAGTACAAGCCTGAGACTATCTAAAAGTCAACTCTATGAGAAGCCAATGACTTTTAGAAACTATTTCCTGAGGGGTGCAGAAGCAGACTCAGGGGAGTTAGATGAGTCGAGTGTTTAATTGCATCTTTTTTACTACTGGGATGCTCTTGCCAACAGGATGGGAGTATTAGAAATCTGCTGGCTGTGGCTTCCCACATCTGTTTTCACATTAAAGATATGCTTGCCAATGGATTAGAGGACTGGCGGCTATTAATAACTATCATTTCTTGAATTCCTATTATTTACCACATAAGGTTCACTAGTTTCAAACAAATTTAAATATATATTAAGTGGAAGTAAGGCCTGTGTTAAACACTGTTACTCTTTTTATATAATGTTGACAAACCATCAACAAACTTCTGTTCACAGGGAAAATTCAACTGTCACCTGTTTTTGTATAACCTGTGGGCTAAGAATGGCTTTTATGTTTGTAAACAATTGCAAAAATATGAAGAAATTTCTGCTTTATGGTGCATAAAAGTGATAGGAAATCCAAATTGCAGCATCCAAAAATAAAATTTTATTGAAACTCAGTCCTATCATTTATTTAACTATTGTTTGCTCCTTGTGTGCTACAGTGGCAGAACTGAGCAGACACGACACGAACTGAATGATCAGCATATCATAAAAATATCTACTAACTGGCCCTTTGCAGAAAATACTTTCCATCCCCTGAGTTAGAAAGTCATTACTTTCCAAATCTTTTGTTAGAATATGTCTTTGATGTTGGTAGTGTTGAATTTAAACTTTAGTTGTATTTCACTTTGAGGATAATTTATTTTTACTAAATTAGAATACTCTACAGGAGGCCACTGAAATTGTAGCAAGCTCTGGCAGATGTTATGAATAATTGGACTATAAACTGAGAAGCTGTACCAAATTCTTACTGAAAACGGGCTCCAGAGTCTTCTCAGATGCTTCCACGATAAGCCTAGGTAAGCTTTGGAAGGCTGCATATTCCTCTGAGGAGGTCTAGTGGGTAGAAAGCATCATCCCAACTTTGGACTTAACTCTGCAATATAGTTCATTATATTCTTTCTCATCATTTGAGTGCAGTTGGAAAATATGGCCCTAAATATATCATAAACATTTCTCCAATGAGTTAAAAAATAGTTTATAGGGACAAGTGAAGCTCCTGGGGACTGCAACTGCTTGTAGCCATGTGTAATCTTGATAAAAAAAAATTCTGGCAGTTTATCTGAATATTAAAATGGATGCATTTCTTATTCCTGCAATGCAGATTCAGACCATGAAAAATCTTAACACATCATTGAGATTTGCTACTTGAGTGAGGTGACTGACATAATAGAAATGTAACTGATTCTATCAGTTACATGAAGAAATGTTATCACATTCTTTATTTCAAAAGTTCTTGCAAGAACATCTTGCTCAACTTTTAGGGCACAGTTCACTCTACTTAACTGGGAAAACAGCCTTGGACACATGGCCCCTTAATTTGTATGTCTAAAATCATATGTAAGTGGTGACTATCATGTGACTATATTAATAGATGTTAGGTGTTTCTTTGAAAAATCAAGAGAAAAATTGGTTTTGGATTTAATATATCTTTAAGTCCTATAGATTATATATAATTACATTATTTCAAAAATATCAAAACATTAGAAATAAATTTATTACTTAAACAAATAATAAATTAAAAATAAATTTATTATTAAATATATTTGTTACTTTTACTATGCAGAATTCCATTCTCTTCTCTAGAAACAATCATTTTATCAACTTACTACAGTTTTTTTCAATTTATGTGAATTAATGCACAACCATATGGATTTTCTACTATATACAACTATTAACATAAATATTATAATATAATGCTCACAAGTCAATTTGCCTATACATGTTTGTAATACTATGTATATTATTTTGTAGTTTGCTTCCTTTTTTAATCGAGTACATCTCCTGTTTAGTATGACCAAACCTATCTTCTGCAATATATTCAGTAATCATCCTATTGAAAAAAATTACAAAGGCCACGGATTTAACTCAGTGGCATAAGTGCCTCTCTGGCAAGTGCACAGTTATGAGTTCAATCCTTAGTACAAAAAAAATTACATTTTTTGCCATTTAATTTAAGCCAAATTTATTTTTATATAATATTAGATTGACATTTAACATTTTTAAAAATAACATACTGCTCTCATACTATTTGCACTATTCATTCATGTGCACAGACTTGAAGTCCTATTTCATTATGTATTAAATTTCCATATGTACATAAGCATTTCAGGACTCATATTCTATTCCATGTAACTCTTTTTTTGCTTAATATTTCTATCTTAATTTGTATGTCTTTGTAATTATTTTGGGCATTGGATAGTGTGAGACCTTTTACACTACTTTATTTTTCAGAATTGTTCTGGATATTCTGGCAAACTTTTTGCATGACCTAAGACCAATGGAAAGAGCTTGTGATCATTTCATTATGACACATTTTAATTTAAAGATAAAATTTATATATTCCATGCCACTAATTTTTTTCTGCTATAGTTTGTGTCTAGATGTTCCCTCAAAGCTTCGTGCAGTCATGGGAGGCAGGCCTTTCAGAGGTGGCTCAATCTAGAATTTGTGATTTGTTGATGGCCCAATATTGGGAATTAAGTGTGAGTGTTACATTTGTGCTAGGGCTGGTAGCCTGCATACAGGTCAGAAATGAACAGAAAGCACCTTGACTCTCTATTGATTCTTTTTGCCATCTTCAGCTGCCGTGAACAGTTGCTCCTCTGCCATGTGCCATCTTGCCTAGTGTCCAATTGATTATGGACTGAAACTTGTATAAACTGTAAGTTAAATAAACTTTTCTCCTTTAACTTTGAGTGTCAAGTATTTTGTCTCAGCAACAAGAAAAATGTAACCTAGACAATTTGGCATGAGGAAAGTGGGGTTTTTGCTGTGACATTACTTGGTTCTGTAGCTCAACAACCTTTGGAATTGGCTTATGGAAAGAGGAAGAGTTATGAAAGATTAGAGATGCTGGCTGGAAAAAGATGAGTTGGAATGCCTTCAGCTATACTGTATGGGAGATTCTGATCAGATGTGAGGAGATCACAAGACTGACAGCAAACATGCCAGGAAAGAAGGCTCAGGAGGTTTCTTCTGAGAAGGAGGCCTGCACTGGTTGTTGGAGTTCTAACAATGTGTGCTATGGCTTGACAGAAAGTTTGTGTATATTTGCTTCATGTCCAGAGATTTTGCCTGAGACAGAGATTATAACACTGGACTAATTAATCTTATAGAAGGAATTTCAAGGAAATCTAATGTTGAGGTGTGGCATGGCTACTACTGGGGGCTTTTAGCTAGATCAATGTTGATAATCAAGAGCAAAATGCCCAGCAGACTGACTCAAAAAATTTTGAGTTTGATAAGAAAGGAAACCCCAGTAAAGTGGTGGATTGAAAAGATAGAACAGAGGATATCTTGGTTGCTGAAAAGGAACAGGAGAACAAAAAAAATGGCCCAATGGCATCAAAGGAAGCAGCAGGACTCCACTCTGCAGCTACAAAATTTCAAAAGTGAAATACTCTTTTGAGAAGGAAGACCCAGATCACTATGTTCCAGAATGGTGACAAAATAAAGAATTTTTCCTTGGAATTGGATTCAGAATGTTCCATGCATTCAACACCTAAAACCAAGGGAGAAGGAAGTCTGGCTACTGCTTCCGCTGGCAACATAACTGGGCATCATTTGCTTGGTGCTGGTTTTTGGTTCATGCAAAATGAAAGAGCTGTGGGATCAGGAAAGTTTCCATCCAGAATTCAGAACAGGAAGTTGAGATCAGGCAGTGTGCTCCTCAGAGGGCAGCAAATGAAGCTGTGAGTATGAAGACAAAGAAACACTGGAGATATCAGAAGTTTGGAGAAGCCAGAAACTCTGATTGGCTGAGGAAAACTGCAAGGCAGAAGCAGAGCAGATCCAAGAAAGAAGCCAGAGCTACAACCACCAGAAGTGCCATAGGGGCAAAGCCACCTAACAAGCCCTCTGGAATTCACATCTTGCCACAGATTGCCTCAAGTGATGCACATAGGACTACAGGACTTAATTTTTGTCCTGATAGATTTTGTAATTTTTTGGCCCCATTCCTGTGTATTCCTCTGTTTGTAACTTTTGGAGAGGAAATGTCTATCTTTTGTCATGGTATATTGAAAGTGTTTAACTTTCTTTTCTATTTTTATTTTATTTAAAGAGAAAAAAAACAAACAAAACAAAACAGAATAAAGGGTAGTGACAGTAGAGAATTCCAAGGAAAAAAAGAAAAGAACAACAACAACAACAAAAACAACACTAAGAAATCACTACTTGACAAATTACATACTGACAATTTGGAAATGGTTGTTCAAAGTACAAAATTAAAACATGCAAAGTAACATTCAAATAGTGAGACTGTTATCAGTTCTGCTCCACGATCTGACAAAAACAACAATATGGTAATCCATTTTACACACTTAAACATACATGCAATTATATCAAAAGGGTAAAGTTAAACACAACAAAACAGAACAAAGCAGATCATAAGAAAGCAATGTAAGAGACATAAATTTCAAAAGTAGACAGTCGGAGATATTTACTCTTTATCTATCATACTGACTCTTGTTTTCTTCCAAATAGTTGTCCATATTGTCACATACAGGGAATTCACATGAAACAAAATAATATGGAACTAATCTGAACAGGATGAGGGAGGTGTTTCAGGTCTTCAAGCCCAGACAATAGGGAAGCTAAGAATGGCTGTCATAGTGTTTCTCATTCTCTTCAAAACAGCTGTCCTACCTTCATGTGTGTTGAACTTAAACAAAACAAAACAAGCTAAAATCAGTTTGAACAAAGAATGATAGTATTGATGGATTTCACATCATGACATTATGGAGTCAGCACGGAGTACTGTAATGTCTCTTTCTCTTCAAAGTAGTTATTCATTTCAACATGTGTTATATAGTTAGTTCTCATAAACTGTTTATAAGCTCTACACATGCATGAGTCTCTTCATGTATATCTATACTTTCTGTATTAGAAGGGGAAAAAATCAAAGCAAGACAAAATAAAACAATTCCTAGAAAAGCATGAAGCAAAAAGTTATATAAAACCACAATACAAGGTGATCTACAATGGTTACCATGATGTCTCAGCAGTATATAACAACATTAATAAAAATGAAGCATTGGAGACATTATAAGACTTCAAAATTGGTAATAATCAAACCAGAGTGGATATCTTAATGAATCTTGTCAACTTCAGCATAGTTGCCTATACTGTTAGACTTGATGCTATCAATCATAACAGGTTTAAATAAAATCAGCCAATACAAAATAGCAATCTAACAAACCATATTCAAATAAGATCAGTCATAATAAGATAGTATAAGTTATACAGGGCTTCAGATTAAGTTGATAGGAAATTAGGGATGATTACCATAATATGTCCTCTTATTTTTGGGAAAGCTGACCATGTCCTCAAATCTAGTGTAAGTAGACAAACTGGAACAGCATGTAATCCATCCAAGCAGAGTGATGAAAATAATGTAGATTTTAAATCTTGTTACCCTATTAACAATATCTCCTGCCTTCCTTTTTTTGCCAGTTCCTCCTCTTTCACTCCCATAGGGTGCACTGCTTATTTTGGGTCCCACTGCCTCCTTATATGGAACATCTCAATGGACCCTATCTCCTGATCTACTCTGCCTGTGTTTCTTTTTGTTAGTATATCAAGGCCATCTATATTAGAGATTACAGCCAATCTTCTCTGCCTCATTTCTGCTATTCTATTTTTCTGCCATTGGTTGTCTATTTTTCTCTTTCATCCTACTGTCTGCCCTGTTCATTGAAGCGTCTCTGCCACTGTTCCTGAAATGCTCGTATTCTTTCTCTCTCTCTCTAGAATGTCTTTCAGTATTTTTTTGTAGTATTGGATTGGTGGTCACAAATTCTCCCAGTTCCTCTTTGTCATGGAAGCATCTTGTTTCTCCATTAATTTCTAGAGAGAGTTTTGCAGGATACATTAATCTGGGCTGGAGGTTGTTCTCCTTCAGGGCTTGAATTACTTCACTCCAAACTCTTCTTGATTTGATTGACTGTGTCGAGAAGTCTACTGTAATTTTGATGGGTTTTCCTTTATAGGTGATCTGTTTCTATTCTCTGATGGCTTTTAATATTCTGTTCTTATATTGAATTTCTGGGATCTTGATTATTATGTGTATGGGTGTAGCTCTGTTTTGGTTGTAGGTGGCTGGAGTTCTGTATGCTTCATACATCTGAATATCATTTCCTTTTTCTATGTTTGGGAAGTTTTCCTTAATAATTTATGTAAATAGCCTTTGTAATTCCTCTGTTTTGACTCCTGATTCTTCATTCATATGCTTTATTCTTAAGTTATAGATCGTCTTGTCGTCCTCTAGCCTGTGTATGGTTACTGCCTGCTCCCTTGTTATTTTTAAGAAATCTTCCCTTTCATGATCACACATTGCAGGCCCGTGTTCAATTTTTGATAGTGCATCTTTGGTTTCTTTCAAGCAGTTTTGCCAACTTTCAATGGAGTTTTTAGTTTCCTGGTAATCTCTTTGAATCTGCTTCATGAATTCTAGGGTTTTTTTTTATATTCCCCATTGAATGTTTCTCTCCTTTTGTGTTCCTCCATTCTTCTGTCTGTGTCTTCTTGAGAGGTGCTTAGCCTTTTTCTTATTAAACTACTTATCTCTTGTTTAACTTGAATTAATATTTCAGTTTTGATCTCATTTACGAGGTCCTGAAGATATCTCTTTATGTCTGCTGATGCTGTATTTGATGTTGCATGTTTGCTGCCCTCAATCTCTTTTGTATTTACCTCTTCTGGATCAAAATTCTCAGGGTTGGGGGCTGGGAGATTTTTCTTATTTCTCTCTGTTGTCATGTTTTTGGTTCCTTTCATACAAGTGTATAGTGTAATTCCCAGACCCTTTTCTTGTTGGTTAGGGTTCTTCTGGAGCATGCAGGTTAGGGGCTTCTGCCCTCTGCAGTTCTCTATCAGAGACTGAAGTGCAAGCAAGTGCAGTGTATGCTGGATCCTCCCCTCTGGGCCAGTCAACCTTCATGAGCCTTCACTGTTTCAGTGTGTGCCATGCTTAGGGAATTGATTTGTGACAACCCACTGGGTCCCAGCCAGGGATGCAGCCCAGTCCAAGCAGATCCCACCAATCCGATCTGCGAGAGGAGCAACCAACTGAAGCCACTTCCTTACAGAGTTAGGGCTGTCTTGCCCAACTCCAACATGTCGTCCAGTTGTTTGCCCCTTTCCCATGGGAGGGTCTTATTCTCATCACTCACAGCATGTTGATGCCATCCCTGAGAACTGCTGGGCTCCCCAACCTCTGACATCAGTGCAGCTGCAGCACGAATTCATGGTGCCTCTGGGTGGGTCACAGGCAGGCTGGTTCAGCTCCACGCTCAGGGCCACTCAAGCCAGTCACATCAGCGCGGGTTCGGTCACTCAGGTTGATCTTGGGCAGGAATTCAGGTGGCTCGGCGAGAGTGGTGTGCTCGCTGATCTTAGCTTCTCTAATGTTAGCCCTGGGACCTCATATTTGAGCAGTTTCTTTCACTTCAGTTTCTTCCTGGGTTGAGAGAATCCATCTCCCTCTCTTTGAGTCTCTCCAGGGTGTTCTATTCTGGCCTGTGAGCAGTCTCTTTCAGAGACACTCCATATCCTGCTACCTATCAGTCTGCCATCTTTTCCCTTAACTTTCTTTTCATTTGTACAGGAAACTGCAGCTTAGAGTTTGCTTTAAATCTCAGAGGAGACTTGGAATTTGAACTTTTCACTAATTTTCAATCTGGTAGGATTTTAGCAATTCTTGGAGAGAGGAATGTACATGAGTCTTTGGGGGCAAGATCAAAATGTTGTGGTTTATGTCAGGATTGTCCTCCAAAGCCTCATGAAATCGTTAGGGGCAGGCTTTTCAGAGGTGGCTGAGTCTAGAGTTTGTGATTGATTCATGGTCTAATCGTGGGATTAAGAATGTGAGCACTACATCCACCCTAAAGTAGGAAGTCTTCACGCAATATAAAGAACAGAGTCTTGTTTCTCTTTTGCTTTTTCTATCTTCAGCCACCATGCACTGTTGCCCCTATGCCACATCACCCATCCTTGGAGCCAGCTGATTATGGACTGAAACCTCTATAAACTGTGAGCTAAATAAACTTCCCCTTTAAGTTTGGATGTTGGGTATTTTGTCTCAGTAATGAGAGAAAAACAACTAAAACATATTCCAAAAACATGATATATCTCATAATTTATTTAGATCTCACTTTATGCCACTAAGTAAACTTTTTTGTGGTTTTCCTCACAAAAATATATGCATTTTGTTATAATAATTTCCATATTTTATTTTTTGTTCTATACAGAACAAAATATTTTCTATTGTCTTTCAATGCTGCTTAATGCTTTTTGTAGCTAGTCAATTTTCATAAATACCTCTGTATTTTAAAGGATAATCACTTCAAGTTTTAGAGGACACATAGACATGGGCTTGCCTAATTATTCTCATCCAGAGCCTGACTCTTATGGAATTTAAACATTTAAGAGAAACTGAATAATTTTTAAAGGCACCATAAAATTTCAGCAGTGTGTGCTATATGCCAAAAGGTGGTCTTGTCAAAGATATTGCTATGATTATTCTGGATGTTACCTTGTTTTATTGCAGTTTTTTTCCCCTTAGATCTTGTTTGGCATCTAAACCTGTGCTTTGCAGATTTTCTTCTCTGCAACCCACTTGTTATTCTTGTAAGGATTCTTTTTTTTCCCCCCGAGACATGGTCTCACTATGTAGCCCAAGCTGGTCTTAATCCACCTGCCTCAGCCTCCCAAGAGCTGAGACTACATGGGTGAACCAGCATGCTCAGGAAATGTTCTTATTCATGTAAATTAACAAGAGTTTATTCTTTTACTGGCAATCAAAGGACATTGACTGAATGAATTTTGGCACAAAGTAATGGACTTCAAATAAAAGTTCCTCAGGAGAATGAGGGTATGGGGAATCTGAGACTGGTTAGTTATGTTTCAGGGTTGCAAAAAATCACAAAAATTTTAATACCATTTAGTCATGATACTCTGGAACTCTACTTCCAGCAGTTGCCAAATTGTTAAATTATCAGCAATGCTTATGAGCACCTTTACAACACTATAAAATGCAAGTAAAATTAAAGGAATGCAAAGCAAAACAGGTCATTCAAATGATACCTCACAAATACAGAGTAATCAAAACTCTAAATTCTTGCCAAGACATGCACTGAGAACAAGAAATTTCCCATGACTGTCTACAGGAATTTCTTATCTTGTAGTTGCATTTCCAAAGTGACTAACGTAAACCCAGCTAAAACTTTGGTGCATCATTTTATTGAAGTTCACTGTTTGCTTTGGCTCCACAGGGTTTCCAGTCTCTTTTTTGAGTGTGAAAATATTAGTAGTTAATAGCAGTCCTCAACAATTTTGTTGTAGATTAATTAGATTAACTGAAGGATTTTCACCCTCCACTTAACCTTTGTAAGCCAATTTCTGCTCTTGTTTGCTGAGGAGTGTCTTCTGCTTAATGTTATTGTATGTCTCTTGCCTATGGAGGTTACCTTTTAAAATGAGTCCATTCCCTTTATTTCCATATCCTTCTAAATAACCAGACATTGTGGTAGAGTTAGCTCTCAACATCACCCAGGGAGACAATTGTAACATAAAACCTGGGGAGAAGCAAAGGATTAACACAGCAAAAGAACCGCACAGCTTTGGAAGTGAATACAAATAGAAATCTGAGAAATACATATGACAATGAATTCTAAAGTTTAGTATTCAAGATAAGAGAAGCAGCATTTCACAGCTGGTTGAATTTAATGGTGTACGTAAACACACCACAATTCTGATTTAACAGCCGGAGGAGCCTTTGCTTTGTTGTGGGATAGGAGAGTGTGATCAGTTGTGTCTCACACAAGAGGCTATCAGAGATAAAATTTTTAGAAAACACAAAAAATTATATAGTCTTATTGAGCCATGGTTAAAATTCTACTTGGACACACACATTTTATAGGTGCTTAATGAAAAATATCTTTTGAAACTATTTACACACAAATGCTTTTGAAAAAGTAAAAGCCATTTCTCTTCATATGGGAAAAATTGAGACATTATTTATGAAAAAGTAATTATAAAATCTCAGATTAATCTACATTCATTCTTTTATTTATTTGTTATTTATTTATTTATTTATTTATTCATTCATTTATTTATTTTTTAGTACTGGGGATCAAACTCATGGCCTCACTCTTGCCAGGAGGATGCTTATTATGCTGCTGAGCTAAATACCCGTCCTTCTAAAATAATTCTTTAGACAACATAAAATTGGATTTCTATATTTGTTCACTAAGTAGAATAAAATTATTTCTCCATAAAATTTGAGGTTTTTTTTTAGTAGTTACTTTGTAATGACTTCTGACTTCCTAACCCACTAAATATGACCTCCCTGATCTTTTACAATGAATTGAACCATATATGCATTAATAATGCATTCTTTTACTTTTGAAAAAAAATTGATGTGTAACTAATAATTTGACTTCACAACAGCATCTAAACTTTGTTCTATTTTGGTATCTTGCAGAAGAAAGGATTGCTTGTATCAACATTTGCTGCTTCACAGCCTTGACAATAACACGGATGATGGGATCACTGGCATGTTTGCAAAGCACTGACGTGGCTGTTCTGTCTGCGATGGGAATGCTGGTAAGAAATTATATGACTGACACAAGCACCATGATTTTGATGCAAAGAGAATACCCAGAGAATAGCAAAGGCCAAAAACATGTTACTGAACAGCTAATTTAATAAGTTAACTATTAAAAGCAAAGAGGACCAATTGCTGTAAAAGACAGTAAAACCAATCTGGTAAATGGCATAATCTAGACTACATGAATCTCTAGTTATACTTAATTATGCATAATTATATGTAGAATTTATAATTAATTAATTATACTTAATTAATCATTTAATACTTAAATACTTTAATTTAATATTTAAATAATTAATTATGGAAACTCTAGATGCAAATGAACAAACAAACAAACAAACAGTGAAGTAGCCACTGTGGTCTACTACAGAGATTGCCGGATTATGTGAAATGGGTTTTGACCTGAAGCACAATAGGTATAGTTGGAACTCAAATGTGTGCATAATTTTGTAGTATTTGAATATAGATTGGGAATAACTTCTGCAGTGGATGCCTCTGGTGCCTTGAGTCACATTTTGTCAACCTCCTTCCTATTTCATAAACATTTTCTCCTGCCTCTGCCTTTTCTTAGGAGAATGGATGAGCTCTACTGGACAAATGAAGCAATTGATCCTTGTATAAGGTAGAGGCAATGTCCAAATGCATAGGGTGAGTAGATGGGATGTGGAGGTCTTGAGGGAATTCATTTCTGGGTGCTTCTCTTTCCTTTGTGAAGTAGAGGTAATTTCATCAGCTTGACAAAAAGGATAACGGAGAAGAATGTATGGAATCACTGAGGTGGGTGAAAGAGCAAATGATCTGAGGAAATACAGTAAAATTAGCACACAGTATTATGGCCCAATTTGAAGGGATCATAAACTTAAATAGCTCTGTCAGCATAGCTAAAATAGTGATGCCTGTGCACATATGTCCATGTCTTAGTTACTTTTTACTCGTCACTGAGACAAAATATCTGATGCCCAAAATTGGGGAAGGAAAGGTTTATTTCTTACAGTTCTTTTGAGGTTTCAGTCCATACTCAGTTGGCTCCTAGGCAGGGTGGCACAGAGAGGGCACAGTTCATGGCAGCTGCGAATAATAAGGAGGAAGCCAGTGGGGGTGGGAGGGGAGAGAGAGGCACCTTCTTTCTGCCATTACATCACATCCTGGCTCCACCCCTGGGTGGGTGAAACACTCACACCACCAATCTAAGTGCTAGAACAAACCAAAACCAATCACAAGTGCTAGATTTGGTTGACTCCACAATTCATGAGGCTTGGGGGCCACTGACATAAACCATAACAATCTATTTTCAATCTAATTCAATCAACTATTGTGTGCATGTGTGAAACAGGCAGAAAATAGAAACTTAACTAAGGTTCTTTTTAGCCAGAACCAAGGGACTACAATGATACTCAGGGCTGATCAGACCTTCAGACACCTATGGGGGGGTGTGTGGCGGTGGGCAATAAAGAAAGAGACAAATTTCAGGGTTCAAGGGGACTGAAAGGAGTTCACCTCTAGAGAACTGACTCGGTCACCTCCACAGCGGGCTCCCTTTAATTAGCTAGCAAGAAGTGCAGAAGGAGGGCAGCACACATTTCATGGAGCAGCGATTAGAAAGAATGGGTAGATAAGGTATCAGTTAATCAGGAACCAGATTTTCTCTATACTCAGATGCATGTATTGATAACCGCCCTCAGCAGGTGCTCTCCTGCCTCAAGAGTGCTGGGCTATCAGCATTCTGCACATACACGGCCTCTGTCCACTGCCCTATCCTAAAGTAAGTTCACACTAACCTAGGACTGGGACGGGGCTTAAATCTTGTAGTTGAGCACCCACAATTCTCTAGCCTTGTCCCCAGCAAGAGGAAGGTCAGGGAAAACAAAAACTGAGAGCGTGTCCATTGGATGGATTTTAATTTATTCCTAATTAGGCAATTTATGTTTCATATGCAAGAAAATAGAGATATGTGGATGCAAGGAAAAAGTATTAAAAACAATGAACTGCAGAGAGAAAGAGTTGTGTAGTTAGATTGATAATAGGTGTCACTCGAAAAAGTGAGAAAAGTCAGAAAGTGGAAAGACACAAATTAAGATTTTGGAGGAAGCAATTTAGTGCTTGGTAAAGAGAAAGACCTTGGGCATGATGGTTGAATGACCAAGTTAGGGTGTGCAGTCATTGGATGAGAAAATATAGGACTAGAAAAACCATTTATCTACTTGTTGTAAACACCAGGAATCATGACCATAGTAATTAGACAATTTATTGGCCAAACTGGAATACTTTTGGTAGTGAAATGGAGACCAAAAGACAAGTGAAACCAAGATCACAGTTATGTAAGAAGTAGTAATGGTGAGTATGTTAGTGAGTAGTAGATAAAATTCTCAGTAAATGAGAAATGTTACATTAGGGTTAGTAGAGGAATGAAGTAGATAGTTTAACTGTCTGTTGAATTCTTTTTGTTGTTGTTTTGTTTCATTTTCATGGGGGAGGGCAAGAAGAGAGTGTACTGAGATTATAAATAGAAACAGGAGACATTCAATGACTTAAAATTTAAGGAGGAAAAAAACAGAAGAGAAGACAGTACTCTTAGGGAGGAGTGAGGTTCTGCCAGGAGTTGCTGTGGACATGCAGAGAATTGGTTGTACACTGGACGGTTCTATGCCACAGATTCACTGGGAGGATTTTGGATATGGAGACAGATAGGAAAGGGGGAGGGGTGAACCCTTAAGGCAACTGGACCCTGAAGGAGGAAGGGAGACTCAGACAAGTACTTGATGACAGACTAGTGATAAAATACTTGGTGAGTATAATTGCAGAAAGGATTTGTTCTTGAAATGTGGAAGGACTTTGGTAGAAATCTGCCAAAGTTTGAGGTTTCCAGCTGACTTTTGATCATGAATGTGTGGCATGTAGGAAGTCATAGACATTTCATCCTCTTGCTCTGCCCATAGTAGCTTACATTGATGCACCATTATCATAGGCCCTAGGTTAGCTGCTCTAAATCCTACCCATCAACCATCACAGAAAGAGGCAGGAAGGAGAATTACCTATCATGTAGATGCCATATGAAAGGAATGAAAGTAATTTTTCTTGGATCAAGGACTTGCCCTAAGGTTTTAATCTGGTATTGTTTACATTTTGTTATTTTCTTTCTGCATAGTTCACAAAAGGTTAAGAGGTATTTACTTGATGTCTGTGTGGATGTTTGGCAGGAATTAGGAAAAACATTGGAAAATTGAATGAAAATGTAGTTTGTTGATATTTCAACCTTGGAACTCAAATAAAGATGTAAAATTAGACAAAAATAGCAGACGAAAGACACATGTCACCCAGTTGTTCTGTGGAACTTGTTACAATGATTCACTTTCCAGGATACGTAACTGGCTTTGCTTGTTTTTTTTGTCATCTGTTGCACTAAAGTACTGGAGCAGGCAGAGATTCTGGGTAAACTGTGGGAAACACCTTGCTGCTTTAAAACATGGTTCAGCTGTTATTCTTGTTTCTCTCAGAAACACCTTCTTTTGAAGGAAAAAGAGCGTAGTGCCAGTAATGCAGTAGGAATCCTGAGGCACACTTCTGAAATATGTAAATAAGTGAAAATCATTGTGTTTCTGTTGCCCTCTGTTTCTTCCTGTCTTTCATATCTCCCCATGAGGGTCCACACATGTGCTTAACTACTGAAAGGACTTGAGCTACAAATAGTGTACTTGGGAAAAACCTGAGCATCTGCTAAAAACAGCCCTAAGTAGGATATTTATGTATTTATTTAAATGTAAAATCCATCCGAGTTTTGAAAAGTCCTAAGTTTAGTTCCATTTTGCTCCTTGGTAGTGTGTCATTTTTTATTGTGGCTTAAATGAAGAAATTGTTTTCTCTTGTCCTCTGCTTTGAAGAGTGAAGCAAATAAAAGAAGGAGGTTTTGGGAATGACATGCAAGTTTTTTTAAAGCATATTTTACTACTTAGTATGTGCAAAATAAACCAACATCAAAGGTCATCTTGGCGCACCTCTGGCCCTCCTTTGCCTAACCTCTAATCCTCCTCCGAATCTAAGGTAACTGTCATTCCTTTCCAACCTCTTCTCAAAGTCCCTGGAATAGTTTCTTCCTGCCCTCGTTCTTCATGTTTCCTTTTTCGGACACTTCGTCATTGCATTATACTGAGATTAGGCCCTAATTCGTTTTTATGCACTTGGTGTCATCTATTTTAGGTAGCCTATAAGGAATACTCAATAAATGTTGGTTTAATTTAAATGAAGAGAGAGACTTTTGGCTATTTCTTCTGTAGTCTGTGGTTCCTCTTTATCTCAAAGAGATTATATATTGCAATAGCATGGATTTGCAAATCTTGATAAATTTTACAAAAGTGTTTTGTGTGATATTACTTTTTTTTTTGTCTTTTTGAGACTGGGTCCTACTATGCATTTCAGACTGACCTTGGGCTCACTTTGAAGCTCAGGCTGGTCTCGAAATTACAACAATCCTCGTGTCTCAGCCTCCTGCATAAAATGTCTCAAAAGTTAATAAAACAGTAAAAATAAACATTATGCATGTGCTAACACTCAGATTTATTCTGGAAAAAAGAACATGAGAAAGTTCTAACACCTTCCTTTTCTGGCAGCCTTAGAATCTTCTCCACTGCTGCTGTTTTCTCCTCTTTACTCAGGGGCCATGCTGCTCCCTGAGGTATTTCTTCAAAGTTCATTGTGGTGTGGTAGCTAGAGCAATGGCATATCACACTTTATTGCTCTGTATATATTTTTCTTACTTAGGGTGAAATATATACTGTAGATGTAGGATCTAGCTTATGAAGTTCTTCCCTCTAAATGATCTTATATTTATCCTCTATCAAAACTTTTACTGGTAGAATAAGTAGAAAGAATGAAATTAAAACTTTGTCTGAAATGTCACTGGTTACGGTATAATATGTGAAGAAAGTTTTTCATGAATACATTTGACAAAATCCTAGCCCTAAATGAATCAAATGAACCTCTTTTTCTTTCTGTGTTTATACTTGAGCAAGAAGATGGAATTTACTTTCCCACTTCAAATTCATCATCCATAGCCTCAACTGGTTTTTCAAGTTGCCTGGTGGCTTTACTCAATTTCTGGAGCACACAGAGCTTGAGAAAAGGATTGATATGCTATTATTAATGGGGATGAGCAACTTCCAAGGGTGAAAATGTGGAAAATGGCTGGCAAGGCACAAACCTGACACAATACAATGCAATCAGGTGTTACACTGCGCGCCTGCTTCATGATGGGATGAGAAATGACACAACAGTTCACTTGGAAAATACATTCACCCAGCAGAGAGAATTCTTTTGGTTGGGCACCATGGAAGATCCGTAGAACAGAGTAATCTGTGGAAAGGAGAAAGGGCAGGAATGCAATGTTTAGTTTTCTTGTTTCAATTTCCCATCCATTTTGTAGAGGAGTGCATTTCCTATTTCTTTTTGGTGGACATTTAGGATGTCCTAGGTATAACATGTCACTCAAGACCAGAAATGGTAATAGGGCTTAGCATTCACAGGTGTAGTGTATGGGATGACACATAGGTACTACGTTTTAACTTGGAATTCACCCAGGGAAATTTTCAGAGGCAACAGTTGCCAATATGGCCTGGACTGCAATGGTGGCATCTCTTTTTTAAAAAAAGTAATAATTAAGGAATTTATGGAGGATAAAATAGTTCTGTAATATATCAACTTGGCTAGATTGAACTACATTTTCTAGAATTAGTCTTCCTGTAGGCTTCCTTTTAGTTGGGCTACAAGAAATACTTTTGCATGAAAATAAAAGATGTAAAACATTTATTTCTGACACTAGAAGGCTGATGCAAGAGCTTATACCATTCACATATATTGTTGCTTGTCTGCAGGATCGATATAGCTGTTCTACCTTCCTCTGGGGTTTCCTTCACCTTCGGTCCGGGGCCAAATGTCTGTTGAGTTTCATGATAAAAGGTGCAGGTTTCCCCTTAAGAATACTCACTTCATCAGGATTGAGTTTTAATTTGTCCTAAGGAGTTCATTTTCATTCTATCTCCATGTGATGTCCGTCCTTTCCTCCTGCTCTTGTATTACATCAAGCATGAAAGCATCAGCTTTCCAGAGGATCTCTAACCAGTTGCATAAAGTCAGATGCTATCAAATGGTTATTTCCTACATGAAACATTACTGATGCAGAGATAATCGAGGTCTTTGTACATTTCAGTCTACCACTTGTATCTCAGAGAAGCATGTCCCCTATCACAATGAAGTTTCTTATTTTTAAATTGAAAATTTTAATTTTTCCTTGAAGAGACTAACTGGCCCCAGAAACCATTTCAGTACGTTGTTCTGTGTTGGTGTCCTGGACAATAAAGCATAGAGAGTTATTAGAACAAAGCTACAGCCCCTATAATTAGCAAAATAGGATGATGAATCTATGACTTGAAAGAAATTCATCATCATGCAAGGTACCCGATTTAGGTGCTTCATTATTTAATCTGTAGAAAGAAGTTACTTTTTCTAGCAAGAACTCTTCAGTATTGCTTGTGCTTTAGAGATTATTGTGTTTATTCACCAAAATACTTCCTACCCAGGTTTCAATGTCTTGCTCTTTTTCTTTATCTCCAATGCTTTAAATACAGCACAAAAAATGAAAACCACACACCTAGTCTCTAGTGAAGTTCTATCAATCAAATAACCTGATCCTAGGCATGCTTTTCAGTATAGCTAGCTGCAAAAAGAATCTCCAATAAAGCTACCACTCAGATAATTTGACTTTTAAAGAATTTGTTTTTGTTTATGTGTGAGAGGATTAATCTTTAACTGTCATTTTCTGCTTGCACATTGTCTAAGGTTGTCTCAAGAAGAAATCCCAATGCACATTTTTGAATGCACCTGTTCTTCACCTGAAATAGTTTTGACATGTCCCATGTCTTTGCAATCTACATACACTTCATTCTTATTAATAACAGATAAAAGAATAAATATCACCTCAATTGCCACCAACTGGGTCTTTGTTGGTTCTACATAAATAAACATCTTCTTACTTGAACCACTACTTTCTGTACCAATTATTTTAGTCCAGATCTTATAAAAAGATGACACCAAGGAAACCCAAAGGAGAGAGAGAGAGGGAGGGAGGGAGAGAGAGCAAGAGAGAGAGTGAGAGAGAGAGTGAGAGAGAGAGCGAGAGAGAGAGAGTTAGGAAAAAGCAAGATAAAGCAAGGGAAATACACAGAATATAAGAAAAAATGTGATGCATCATGGCATTGCCTACCACTTCATGATGAGCTTTAAAACCATGTGTGAGACCCATATGTAGCAAGCGTAATTTGTTTCTATGTTCTGTAGGTAAGGATTATATGTCAGGTAGAAGACAGAAAGAAAATTGGGAATCCTTCACACTTTGCCTGGCATGCCATTTCTTGTTTCCCACTGGTCAAGTGTTCCTCCACAGGTGCTAGCTTCCCTGGATATTTTGGTTATGTCTTTCAGCTCCTTGGTGGATGCTCTCAAAGCCTGATTACACCTATATATAGAATAGGAAACAGAACCAGTGTAGAATTCAGTGCATGAAAAATACCAAATGTGAACTTGATTTGGAGCTTCAAATGGGACTATAGCAAGAGCTGAGCAATGGTGATAGCAAGAATGTAGCAGTGGTCTTGGAGGTAAGCAGGATGTTCTAAAAAAGACAGTAGTGAAATCTGAAGATGTGATTTTGTGCCTAGTATGCTGGTAACACTAATATGGAGTTCACGTTTCTGTCCTATGTAGTGATTGTTTCATGCTTTACCTAACCTAGTCAATCTGAAGACTATTTACTTCTTCACACTCAAAAGAAAACCTAGGTTCTTTTCTTAGAGAGATGATAGGAATAATGAGAAAGACATTTTCTCATGCTCTTCTCATCAAAGATGCAAAATAATGTCTACCTGCATCCTTTCTATGTGTGTTTTCTAGTACTTACAATAGAAATAAACACTAGCTCTTCACTTGAGATACTGTGTCCTACTCCCTGTGACCATCTCAGGAATCTAAAGCCACTGACTGACTTTCCCTTTCTTTTTCTATTATTTTCTTTTCTTTTCCTAAGACTGAGAAAATTTATTGGAGAAAAGAAGTGCGGAAGGGAATGGGGAACAGGAGAGCTCCTGAGAGACAGAGAGTTCCTGAATGTGTTGCCTCCCATTCCTTTTCTTAAACAAACCCATACGTTGCTTTTTGTTCTTTATAAAGTGGGTTTCATAAGTAGGTTGGAATGTCACTTTCATTGTTTTATTTTGGTTGATTTTATTCTGTTTTGTTTTGTTTTGTTTGATTTTATTATGTCTGATGGTATAGGCAGTTACTTTGAAGATAACAAGAGGCATTATGGTAGCCATTATTGATTTCCTATTATCTTGTTTTGAAGTCGTGTATCACTTTCACTTCTTTTTTTTTTTTTTGTATCAGGAATTGAATTTGTGACCTTGCGCTTGTTAGGCAGGTGCTGTGCTGCTGAGCTATATCCCTGGCCTTCACTGTATTGTTTTGATTGCCTCTATTCTGTTTTATTTTGTGTGGTTTTATTCTCTTTAAAATTAAAAAAAAAAGAATACTCACAACATTTACAATAGAACTACAACAACCATTCCAGGAGCCTCTATCTGTAGGAACCAGTACAGGAAGTCTAACTACTCTGCAGAAATAGTAAAAGTCCAATTATAATCCCCTTAAAAATTGCTGCAAAATGTCTTTATTAGTCAGCTTTCTCATCACTGGGACCAAACACCTGACACCTACTAGAAGAATGATAGATTTGGTTCATGGTTTCAGATGGTGCTGACTCACCAGCTGGCCCCAAGCAGAAGCACCATGATGGAAAGTCATGGCTGAACAAGACTGTTCAGTTCATGGCAGCCAACAAACAGAGAAAGGGGTGCACCAGAGAGGATGGGGCCAGGGCCCTGACACAGACCCCAGGACTGTGTCTCCATGACCACCGAGACATACCCAGAAATGTGCCCTACTAATCGCCAAGTTGTCCCTAAGTCAATCAATATCACAATTATGCACTCACATTGCTCATGACTTTGTTAATAATGGGCAGCTTCCAAGGTAGAATCAATTGGAAAAAGCCAAAAAATATACCTCTACCCAAGTAGCTAGGATCTGTGCTTCTAGTTCACTGCCTGTAGCTTCCTCATACTGACAGCCACCAACGAGCATACCTGAGGTCCTCCCCTTTTCCCTATAAATCTTCCACACTTCTCTGATCAACTTTGAATTCTATCAAATGCAAATGAGAGTGGTTATTCCCTTGAAATCTCTGAATAAATAACCTTTGCTTGATCTTGTTTAGATGATCTTTGTTTGCAAAATATTTCACAGTTCTTGTGATGTTAGAGATATTAATCCTTATGTATGATTCCAGGTACGATGATATTGTTGACTTGTGAGAGGGATTTTTAAATACAAGTTTTTAATTTATGTAAAAACTATGTAGGAGAATATACAAATCATGAATGCATCTCTATGAGTTTTCTCAAAATAAACACTCAAATGTAACATGATCACAACAAGAATGGTCAATCCACCAGGCGCTCCTTTGACTCCCTTCTCCTATCTCCCACCTCTACAGCTCTTACTTCAGATTCTCGGGTGTAAATATTGTCTTGACCTCTAGAACTTTAGGCAGTTTTCTCTTAATAGCTGTGCAAACAGAATCATACCCATGTATGCTTTTGTTTCCAACTTCTTGCATTCAAATTATCCTGATGAAATTTATTCACATTGTCACGAGTTATTCCCATTGCTTAAGATTACATACGAATACACTATGATGTATTTATTCAGTACATTATTAAACTACAATGCAAGAAGCTTCAAGAAGAGACTAAATTTTAATTCATGTTAGTGTTTGCCTCTTTCTTGTCTTCCTAAATTACCACTAGTAGGAGCTGAAATTACAAAATGGCCATGAGACAGGGCATAGGAAACCTGGCTGGGGAAGTAGGTATGACCTTTTAATTACAAAATCCCAGGATATGTGGGTAAAAGAGTCCCAAAGCACTGGACATGGACCTTTCTTGAGAATCCGAGTAGATTTCCCATAGGATGGCCTAGATCTGACCTCACCCTGAGGACTATATGATACAAGGATGGAGCACGTTGAAGCTTTGCAGCTGTGTTTTCTATTGTGTGATGACAGCCTTCGCATTGTAGAGGATGCTTCTCTACCCAATTTTTCTTGACCCAAATTCATTCTGCAGAGCCTATTTCTTTTCTTAGCTTTAATAAAACTTTGTTACCACTTGCCCTTGTCTTGACCAAGTCTTTGCTAAGGACAGAAAGAACCTAGAAACCAAAAAGGAGATTCCAGCATCTCAAACCCCAGTAACAGCTATACTTTGGTTCAGAGTGGGAGCCTTTGTGGGAATAGGGTTCACACACCTTCTCAACTGAATATTTTTGTTTGTCTTGTTTGGTTTATAGAGACTGGTTCTCACTCTGTAGTTCAGGTTGGTCTTGAAGTCACTATGTAACCCAGGTTACAAGTGAATATTTTTTTGACTTGGCTGAACCATAGGAACCACAGTATCTTGGAGCATTGCTAGCTTTTGCTGCATATGCAGCTGCTGAACAGCAATAACTAACAAACTTTGTGGTCTGTAAGCTACGTGGCTTCACCAATTATAATTTGTATAAAGCAAATTGCACAGTTACAGTTTTCGCCTTTTACAATTCTATCCTTCTCCTCCCTCCATTAGAACATAATCCAGTAACTCTTGAAACCTGTGTCTCCTGACATTTTCATCCCTTAAAGATTCCACACAAATGCCTTCTAGCTTGAACTCTAGCTTTATTTTAGATTTGTTAACACTAGACCTAAATGAAGAAGCTGCTTAGTAAATGTTGAATGAGTTATCTGTATGAGCAAGGCTCAGTGGTCACATGAATGATTAAGGTATCACTCAGTGAATCCTTAACCATCCAAAACCATCATAATGCTATTTAACCCTTTTATTGTTTATCACATTTCACACATATTCTGAGACTTACCTGAATGTTAGAGGAGATTGGAAGCAAATGAGGGAGTGGGGTTAATGTGGGAAGACAAGATATCTGGAATGAGGGATTGTTGGAGACGCTTGGGACTTGTTCAGAATTAGCATGTGGTACCATTAAAAATTGTCCCAAGAAAGGATTGGCTAGGCACATAACATTTCATCTACAGTGCACAGCAGAGATTGTCAAATCTAAGTGTGATCTGTGAACTGAAGTTATCTGAAGATGCATCTATATTCAAGAGTTGAAGGACTGACTTTGGATGACTAGATTATCTTGGTTATAAGGAGACTCAGGAGCCGATGTTAGCTTGAGTTGTTCTTAACCCCCTTTAATAGCGATTTCTTACCAACATCTGAATCTGAACTGATACCTTATGAATTTTAGATAACACCTTTGGAATGCATTGTGGAATCTGACACATCTTCAACCTCCTAGCGAAGACATTTGCCTGCCTTACTGTAGCCAGCCTACCTGATGGCTCTACCAGAGTAATTAGTAAATGTCCCGGCTGATGGCCTTTGTTTGTTCTGTGACTATAAAAGGTATTGTAACTTCTTTGGCAGTGCACTATGTCACTCAGGGTAACTTGGATCCATGTTCTCAGGCTATAATCATGTAGATTTGGCTAGGAAAATCTATTTTTTAAATTTCATTTAAACAGATCCTTCAATATGGCGCTATTATTGAGGGGGTTATTTAAATGGGTAATAACTTCTCATAATATTGACCAAAGGGGTAGAATTAAAATTATTTTTGCCTTCCTTATTCCATGTTTTCAGATAGTATTACTTAATGTGTGGTTTAAATTGGTTAGTTGGGTAGTGATCGAAGCTTTACCACATACCTAAGTAACTCAGAGAATTTGTTAAAATGTAAACTATCAGGCCTTGGGGGAAAAAAAACTACATTTCTAAAAATACTGATGGCTGTTTGCTTAGAGAACTGGCCTTGCCAGTGAAGTGAGTAGCATGAGTGATGCAAAGTAGTGACAACGGCCTCCAGAACCGTAGCCTGCATTTATCTCCATGTGTAGGGCATTCATGAGTGCTTTTCTTTTCCCCAGGTGCGATTTACTGTTGGGTAATAATTTTACATATTCTTTAAGGAGACTTTAGAAGTTCTTGTGTATCAATTGCAAGAAAATAGCTTAAGTGTTACAATTTGCATCTTGTTTCTTTTGAATTTTTAAGATTTTTGTTTCTTTTTTGGTACTGGGAATTGAATTGAGGACCTTGCACTTGCCAGGCAGGCACTTATGCCACTGAGCCATATCCCCGGCACTCTAGTTTCTTTTGAGAAACTGCGATTTTTAAGAAATATCTGGAAATATAAAGTGGATAAACTATAATAGAATACTATGCTCATATTATAATAGAATATTTTTGTGGGCACAGATGGAGTACATACGCATTTGGGGAAATTTAGTGTATGTCTCTGTTATTTTCTGTGAGCACAGTTGTAGCAGACATGCACAGGGTGTGGACTGTGTTAGTATTTTATTAAGTTTTCTCCTTGATTCATTTTTTTTTCTTTAAAAGAATGAAAATAATACCAGAAGTTACTTTTTACCTATTTCCCTGCCACAAAACAATTAACACATGGGTTAACACGAATGTGATATTCATGTTTTTTTCCAAGATTTATGAGAAAAGTTCTGAGAATAAAATTAAATAGAGAGACATGAATATTGAAGCAATCTTGATTTGACTCTAATATAGAGTTAATAAGTAATTCAGTTTTAAGTTAAATAAACTAAATAATGATTATTAAATTAATTATAGCATTATATTATTTAACACAGCTGTATTACACATATTACTGTTAACAATAATGTAACTGTAATTATTGACTAATATTGCCAAAATTTGTGGTATTTCACATATTTTTCTAGCATACCAATTATAATGTCCTAAAGCTGAGAATTATTACTTTAGGAGATGTTTTTCCAACTGACAGGCATTCCCAGGGACTGAATCTGTTTTTTATTCCCCATATTTTTTACTATAATTATTAGCATGTATTACGTGAACAGTATTGTAGGTTTCATACGTGCAAAGAATATATTTGATAATACCTACTCCTCCTATTATCTTCACTTCCTTCTTCCTCTTGCCCTGGTCCCCTTCTCTGATAGTCCCCCAGAGACTTTAGTGTCCTCTTTTTTTAAAATCTAGATTCCACATATGAGAGAAAACATGCAATATTTGTCTTTTTGAGTCTAGTTTCTTTTTTATTTATTTTAAAAAGAATAAAACCAAATAAAATAAAAGAGAACAAAGCCAGTCAAAACAAGCCAGTAACATTGGACTTCAAAACAATAGGAAATCAACAATGACTACCATAATGTCTCTTGTTGTCCTCAGAATAGCTTTGGATACCATCAGACATAGTAAAAATCACACAAAACACAACAGAATAAAACCAATAAAAACAAAACAAGGAATCCAAGAAAGGACTTCAAAACAAGACAATAGTAAATCCAAAATGGCTATCATAAATACATCTTGTTATCTTTGAAATAGCTGGCCATGCCATTGAATATAATAAACAAAACAAAACAGAATAAAATCCACCCAACAAAACAATGAAAATGATACAGGATTTCAAAGATACAGGAATTAGCAATGGCTACCACCACAAAAGGAGATCCCCATAGATGCTACGCTGGGTATTGTCAACCTCTGAATAGATCAGACAACCAGCTTTAGACCTGCAAAGTCAGTGAAACACTAAACACTGCAAGGGTTACCTCAATAGCTATCGCTGCACCCTGTATTTCTCTGGATCAGCTGGTCACTTACAGCCAGGGTGGGAGGTTGGCTCTTCTTGTCTCCCAGCCTGCATGCCAGAACAGACTGGCATCTGGCTCTCCCCACAGTGGCCCACACATGGTGCCAATTCACAGGAATGGCTTGCTTCTTGGTGACTTCTAGTTCTCTTCCAAGGCTGATTTATTCCACAAATTTATTTTTCTTTATGGCTGAATAAGTTTCCATTGTTCATGCATACCATATTCTCTTTATTCAAACTTTGATCAGCACTGAAGGTGATTCCAAAACTTAACCATTATAATACTATAATAAACATGGTTTTGTAGGTATCTCTATTATATGCTGATGTTGCTTCATTTTTTAGTTCAATTTTTAGTATTTTGAGGAGCCGCCATACTGGTTTCCATAGTGGTTGTACTAATTTGCAATTTACACATCAGTAGTATGCAAAGTCTTTTTTTCCCCAACATATCCTTGCCAGCATTTATTATTTTTGCTTCCTTAATTAGCCATTATACCTGGGGTGACTTAATTTACTTTTGATTCTTATTACCCTAATGTCTATGTAATTTTAATATAATTATTAGCCAATCATACTTTTGAGAAGCATTTGTTCAGCTCACTTTCCCATTTATTAATGGATTAATTTCTCTTTTGTTTTTTTGTTATTTAGATGTTCTGGATATTAATCTGTCAGAGGAATAGTGACTAAGATTTCTTTCCATTCTGTAGACTTTCTCTTCACTTTGTTGATTGTTTCCCTTGCTGTTCAGAAGAATTTTAATTTGAAATTTTCCCATTTGTCAATTCTTCCTTTTATTTTTTGAGATATTATATTCTTGGCCAAAAATATGATCTATTTTGGAGAAAGTTCTATGTATTGATGAAAATAATATTTCTTTACTGATGTTGGATGAAATATTCTGTAGATGTCTCTTAAGTCCGTTTGATCTATAGTATAACTTAATTATTATTTTCTTTGTTGATTTTTTTGTTTCCTTTGTTTCTTCTTTTTTGTGTGTGCATTGGTGAGAGTGAAGTATTAAAATCACCCACTATTATTGTATTGGGGCCTCTCTCTCTTTTTTTATATCCTGTACTTTTTTTTATAAAATTGGGTACTATAATTATTTGACCCCTATATATTAACAATCACTATAAATTCATCATGTATTCTTTTATCAATACTTAGACCTTCTTTGTCTCTTCTAATGAACTTTAGTTTCAAGTCTACAGTGATAGACATGAACATACTTGCGTCTTCTTGCTTTCAGATGCATTTGACTGAATTATCACTCTATATTTTTTTGCTTTTAGTCAGTTTCTAGTAAGATGAGTTTCTTGAACAGGGAAAACAGATGGAGTTTTTAAAAATCCCATCAGCTGGTCTATGTCTTTTAACTGGAGAATCTAGACCATTCACATTCAGAGTTATTATTGAAAACTATGTACTAGTTCCTTTTTATTTTTCTTATGGTTGTTTTGAATGATTTTTATTTATTTTTTCCATTATTCATCT
Source organism: Dolichotis patagonum (assembly GCA_004027295.1). NCBI lineage: Eukaryota > Metazoa > Chordata > Mammalia > Rodentia > Caviidae > Dolichotis > Dolichotis patagonum. The sequence continues at coordinate 43,789 of PVJX010003251.1, read as the reverse complement.
TGGAGCTTGGTTTTTTCCTTATTCAGTTTGATTGTTCCTTAATTCTTATTTTCTTGTCTATTTATTTTATCCTGTGCTGCTGTGATCACTTTCTTCCTCTTTTCTTTATAGTCTTCAACATTCTAGAATACTATTTACTGTTCTTCAATTCCTTTAGCCTATGCTTATCTTTAAAGGTCTTGGTTTCATCTTCAATACTGAAGGATAACTTTCCTGGATATAGCAATCTATGTTGGTAATTATATTATTTCAGGGTTTCAAATACATTACTGTCCTATAAAACTCTGCTGAACTCTCTTGCTCTAATGGGTTTGCCTTTTTTAGTGATATTTTATTTCTCTCTTATAACTCTCTTATATATTCTCTTTTTGTGTTTTTGAAAGTTTAATATGATGTTGAGAGTATTATTTTTTGGTCATATCTATTTGGTTTTCTAAATGCTGCATTCATGTTAATATGCATATATTTCCCAAGATTTGGGAAATTTTCTGTTGTTATTTAACTGGGCTTTCTATGCTTTTAACCAGTACTGTGGCTCCTTTGTTTAAACTTTTTATTCATAGGTTTGGTCCCCTATCTGCACCCCATAATTTTAGTGTGTTTTGTTTATAATTTCTTATTTTTCTTTTTTTATTACTGTATGAATGTGTTAGTTCAGACACCTTATCTTTAAGCTCTTGTATTGTTTCACTAGCTTGCTCTCATATACCAGTGAGCTTTTCAACTATGTATTTAACTTTTCTCAGTCTCTTTCTTTCTTTCTTTCTTCTTTCTTTCTTTCTTTCTTTCTTTCTTTCTTTCTTTCTTTCTCTCTTTCTCTTTTTAAAAAAATTTTATTTTAAAGAGAATGGAACAAACAAAACAGAACAAAGCAGATCAGAACAAAACAATGCAAGTGACACAGGATTTTAAAACAAGACAACAGGAAATCAACAGTAGCTGCCATAATGTCTCTTGTTTTCTTTGAAATAGTTGTCCATATCTTCACACATAATGAATTCAAGCAAGACAAAATAGTATAAAATTGGTGAAAATAAAAGAATGCAAGCATTATAGGCCTTCAAAATCAGACACTAGGAAAATCAACAGTGGCTACCATAATATATCTTGTTCTCTTAAAAGTAGCTGTCCATTCCTTCACATATATTGAAATCAAATAGTACAAAACAGACTAAGACCAGTCAAAACAAAGAGTAAAAGCATTATTGAACTTCACAACAAAATGGTAGGAAATCAGCAATGGCTACCATAATGTCTTGTTTTATTCAAAGTAGCTGTTCATACCATCACATGTAATAATCTCAGAGTCTTTCATTTTCTAGATTTCCACTTGGTACTCTTTCAGAATCTGTATTTTTATTGAAGTGTTCTTTCATATGTCTTACTGTCATGCCATCATGGTATAGATATAGGGTGTCTCCCAAAAGCCCCATGTGTTTAGAATGTGATTGAATCAGGAAGTACTATGCTCATCCATAGATTAGTGTACTGACAAGTTCATAGCTGACTGGACATTAGGAGGTGGTGCCTGATTAGAGGTGGGCTGTTGGGAGTCTGATCGGAAAGGGCCTGTCTTCCTTCTGGACTGCCCTCTTCTCTGTGTCCTGGCTGCCCACAGCCTGAGCAGCTTTCCTTGCAGTCAGTCCTCCCACCATGAATTTTTCCCTTTGAGTCTGTTGAACATTGAAGCTTATGAAACCGTGAGCCCAAATAAATCTCTCTGTGAAGCTGTGGACATCAGGTAGAATGTTTTGTCCCAGCAGTAAGAAAGTGTCCAAGGAGCTTCTTTAATTGATTCAAACATTTATTTATGTCCTCTTTGAACACAGTGATCATTTAAAAAAACCAAGAACTTCACTTTGATATCTTTGCATTCAGTTACTAAAGAGATGTGCTCCTTTGGAGGGACATGTTGTACTGTTTTTGTCTTCATGTTTCTTGTGTTTCCGTATTGAGATTTGCAATCTGTTGGAAGGGATATTGTTTTCACATTTATGTGAGGTCCTTAGCGAGCAACCTTCACTTTCCATTACTACTCGGACATGAGAAAAGTGTAGTGACAATCACACACACACACACACACACACACACACACACACACAAAGAAAACAGGTTTATAAGTATAGTAAAACACCAATTAAAACCAGAGGCTATACCATCAATAACAGTAAAAAAGAAGGAAGAAAATTATAATATGGATTAAACTGAAAAGACAAAAAATGAATAAAGACTAACAAAATAATTTTATAAAGGGTGTATGATAAAATGAAAATAAAAGAAAGACACAGCAAGACTAAAAAATTTTAAATAGAGGAGGTAAAAGGATAACATATCAAAATTCCAGTTAAAGAATAAGAAAGAACTGAATAAAATTAGATAAAACAAAGGAAAGATAAAGGAGAAACAGATACAAAAATTTTCTCATGCCAGATGGTCGTATTGAAGTTTCCTTTCTGGGTCCTCTGATACGGGAATCCACTTTGCATGAGGTGGGTGTTGAATCAGGGCTGAAGCCTGTTGTGTTTCCTCTCTGATTCCATCAAACTTTAGTCTGAGCATTTAACTTGTGCCTCTAGGTTGAGCTTTGCCCAGGATCTCCTGCAGGGCTGTGTCAGTTCATGGTATGTCATCTATAGCAGTGCTATCGCCAGGCTCAAGGCTCCGTGGCTCCTGCCCCCAGAGCTGCTGGTAATGCTGAGCAGGTGGCCCCGGCCAGGTGCACACTAGCTCCAGAGGCCCCCAGGCTGTGCCTGCAGGTGTGACAAACATCTGTGCCATGGTGTACCACAGAACTCATTGGAGGAAAAGGAGACAAACCACTGAGTTCTACCCTAGAGGAGGCAGCCTTAGGAACAGCAGTCTTGGCTCTTAGACTCATGCCAGTCAGTAAGCCACACAAGAGGGGAATTGCTGTTGACTAGCGAACAGTCCTGCGAATCTCTGCGCCCTCCGTGGCCCACACTGCCTGCTGTTTAAATTTCTCAGCAGGTCTGCAGGTGGTATTTCTCCTCTCCATAGCTGTTTCTCATGACTGTGTCCTACTTAGTCACTGCAAGAAGGCATCCCCAGGGACACTAAATTGTGATTGTTCCATTTTCCAATTCTGCAGAGTAGCTCAGTTTCTGAAAATGGTTCTTGCTTATGACAGACAGATGATGTGCTGGATTTGTCCTTTAAAGCTAGTCTGTAAATTCATTTTAGATTAAATATCCCTTCTAGATTTAAAATTTGCAGGAATCATGTTTCTCTAGCATTGGATTCCCTGCCCTGTGTCCAGTTACTGTTGGACCAGTGACAGCTTCGTTCTTTGGTCTGGATCACATTTTCTTCTCCATGCTTTTTCACTTTTCCATAACTTTTCTCTTGATTCCCAGAGCTCTTCCTCTCTTTCTTTCCTTGGAATACAGTTTCTCCTTCCTTGCCCTAACTCTTCTCAATCCCTGAATCACACCTAATATACTTGTACTTTGCCACCTTACCTGGAAGTCCAACATAATATCCTGGAATATGCTTCTTCACTCATACAGAAAAAGCATTACGAAGTCCACCCTGCCAATCAAGATGTCTAGGAGATTGGTCTGGCATTTGGTCATGGAGAACTTTAAAGTAGGATCCTATTTCATAGAGCAGGGCTTCTTGTACCTGGGGGACAGTGGTCTAATCTCCTCATTACAAAAGAAGAGATTGGCTGGCCAGGGTCAGGGAATCGCCCAAGACTGGAGTTGTATAGGGGCACAGACCATAGTATTATAAAAAGAGATACGATTTAGCAGGTGCTCTTTTCTTTGTGAGAGGTGGACAGAGTACTTAAGCTCTGTAATTTCATTTGATACTTTAATTTAGGTTATCTAGCAACACGTCCCATTCTGGCAATAAAGGAACCAAGAAGCACAAACTAGAATCTTTCCTAATCACAGAAGACATTTAGGACTGTGGTTAGACTGATACCCGTGGCTGGGTTCTCTGTCCCATGCCCTCTCTCCTTATTCTTTCTGCTACCATCTTGTCCTCATATTGACTCAGTCACTGCCAAAAAGTTGCATTATAGTGTCAGCCATTGTATTTTATGATGCACAAAGTACTGCCTCTCTTTTTAGGTTTTAAAATATCTTTATGATATACAAAATATATCCTGAAGAAAATAACAGTCTCTGAATAAATAAAAGCTTTGGTGGCAATATTTATATGTCCCCTCATATACAGAGAGAAAATTTAAAATATGCAGCTGTTAGTTGGCATTCGTTACCTTTCCTTCAGATTAGACTCAAGTTATTGTTTAATCTATTAGCCCATCTGGAATTTAATATGTTTGTTCAGTAGAAAAGAAATCAATAGCTTTTCCTACTAGATCTTTACAGAGTGAGCAGACTGTAGTTTTGACATTGTGCATTTTACCTTCCCGCACCATTTTCACAGGTAGATTACTTTTATGGCCTGATGGCTCTTAAAAGGCTGTAAACACCTTATATATTTGCAGATTTCTCTATACCAAAACAAAAGAAGCATGCCACTTCTAAAAGTCTCAAAATGAAGCCTTTGATTAAATATTTTAATAATAATAAAAATCTATGGGTCATTAGAAGAGAAGAGTTAAATGTTGCAGTTGTCATTTCGAAATGTTTTTTTTGGCTGGTGTTACGAGCAAGTACGATTGGTTTCTTTGATAATCACTTTGTGAAACAAAACTTACTTAAAATTTGGCCTGAATAGATTAGTGAGATTTTGTAAAAATTATTTTGAGTAGAATTCTTCTAGAGTTCTTATTTTTTGCTCTAGTTAACTATCAAATTTGTCTCAAAAATCATCCTTCTGAGATATTTTATTATGATTGATTTTACCAATGATAATCATATTGTGCTCTTTTTTTTACTTTCAAAGGACTTCTGGTTCTATTTCTTTATTATCAGTGGTAAAATGTGAAGCAGCAAAAAATGCTGAGGTGACATTTCTCATAGTCCGTGTGGGCCCTCCATCGATTCCCTATTGTATGGCAATATTATCAATAGGTGCTTTAGGGAACATCTTATTGTTTGCTGGTAAGTTTTTGAATCATTCCTTTAGGAATTTGCTGATTTGTGTGTATATGTGTAAAACTCAAAACTATAAATCTTGGTGAATAGATGGGAGACTGGCAACTTACATATCTTTGTGAACTTAATGGATGACTTTCTCGATGAAAATTACAGAAATGCATGTGCTGAATTGCAGCAGAATTTCAGATGAACTGATGCAGCATTAATTGCAAAGCACTGGTCTGCAAAGCATGTGTAGAGGGCTGGAAGTGATTATATCTGTTGTGAAATCCTGTATACCTGGAGGTGTCCTGAAACAATTAGGGCAAAAGCTCACCTCGCAGGCTGAGCGCCTCTCCCTCGGGCAGCTCTCTGCTCCATGAAAGGGTGTTAGGGCTTCTGCCACCTGGAATATGACGAGAGGGAATCTCTGTGCTCTTCTAGCCAGCACACCCAGCGCACTCTCGTTTCTGTTTAAAACATCACTATATAAAATGAAGTAATATTAATATTAGCCCCTCTCCCTGTCTCTGTATCTCCACCACCTCCCTTTCATTCCTCTATCTTTCCCTTCGTAAATAGCTATAATGCATCAAAGTGATGTTACTTCATTGATACTCTGGAAAAGTACTTTTCATGAATTAGATCTCATCTGGCATTTTAATTTCATCCCTTCCTGTAGTTTAGAATTCAGTCAGCTGTAAGGACCTTGCATAACACATATGGAATATTCATATACGCTATTTGATTCTGTATGACACCCTCATATTTAGGAATTTGTCTACATAAATCAGCATGAATTTGATAATATCCTGTCAATTAAGCTGTATCTTGTTTTCAAAGCCAAATGTCAAAAGAGTCTTTAGCACCTGCTAAAACAAAAAACAAAACAAAACAACAACAAGAAAAAAACCAGGCCTACTGGCTGAAGTTCAGACAGTTAGGTGTGCAATTATGTGATTTATACACGTGTTTTTCTGAAATTACAGCCACAGGGTTTTGTGGTCTCTCTGGGGGTGTGAATGGTTGTGCTGGCAAGCACATTATGCTGCACTTTGGAAATTTGGCTTCAAACATAAATTCCCCTCCCATCACCCAAGGAGAACAAAATCTATTTGTCACTTTTCCATTTGCCTTCCATAATGATTCAGAGAGAAAACAGTTTTATTTTGCGGCTGTAATTGGGAATTGCTGATTCATCTCACAAGTCCAATCAACTTTGCTTTTCATTATACAAATATTTGCTAATGATTTTGTGGATGTGGGACAAGTCGGCATGGGGAAGATGGGCTTTTCATCCCCATGACTGACCTGACTACTTGTGAATTTGCTTGAGGGAACACATTTCTTTCCACAAAACACTCTTTTCTTCAATGGAAGGTTTTGAAACTGAGATATTCATTCAAAAGAAGCTTGTGTTATTCCTTTGGTTTTGCAGCTATTTAAAAACAATGCTTGCCTTGAAGTTCCATGTATACTTTTCATATCTTGGCTTAGTTATAGAAAAACTTATTACTGCATGCAGATTCAGTCACTCATGATAGTACAATACTCTAGAGACCTTATCATCTCACACAGTGGTTGAGTAATTAAATGCAGGGTAGATTTACAGTGCAGTGGACTTGCTGGTGGTAAGATGACAGCCATAGCCTCTCTCCCTTTTGAATCTTTTAACTTCACACTGCAACTTTGTATCAGGGTTACTGCAAAATGTGAAATCAAATATTAAAGAGCAAATTCAGACTTTAAAGGGGTGACACATTGGAGAAAAAAAAAGAGAGACAAGGACATTGAAGGGTTTTTCTGTCCAAGCAAAGGAAAATTATTCTAACTTGTGTAACTTTGCAGCTTTGTTAATATTAGAAGATGTAGCTATTATTGGATCCCCTTTTATGAGGAAATTAAACAAGGTCATTTCAGTAACACTTAGAGAACTTGCACTTTCTGCAAACCCCTGTTTCCTCAAGGGGCTAATAACGGCTCAACATGGATAGAAAAACCACTCCTTTCATCTATTTTCAGAATAGCTACCTAGAATCGTAATGACTGGAGATTGAAAAGGCCTATTCAGCTCTCCTGTGCTGCCTCCAGGGATCTGGGCAGAATTTCTCTCAAACTATAGTACATTTTCCACTGTTTTGTATGGTTTTATTTTAATGGTCTTGCTTTCTCTTCTTCCATGGAAAATGCATTCCAGACTCTATCCAATCTCATCATGAAATTACTTTCTTACCAGAAATTAAAAGATGTCTGTTTTTTTAAAAAATTCTTTATGTTAGATAAATAAATGCAGGCAGAGAATTTTAGTGTGCTTCATTAATCTAACAGAACTGGAGAAAACCTCTGCTGTATGCCAAATTGACAATACAAAAGTTTTAAGAATCACTTTTTAAAAAAATTATATGCATATTTCAGTACTTCATATTTCTGTACTTCATTTATTGTTTGTGTGTGTATGTGTGTGTGTGAGAGAGAGAGAGGTGTAACTGTATTTTGATCTAATACGACTCTAAAGAAGAATACATATATAAAACAGAGCAGAGGCTCATTTGATGTCTTTACTCACAAGCCCAAGAATCTTCTTGGTGTCTATTAATTTAAATATTCTCTCATTGGCATTACCACTGATATTTTTTAATTATATAAGAATAAGCCAAACTACTGGTCAATTTTTGTTTGAAGAAAGACTTTTCAGTCTATTCTCCCTTTTTTGAAAAGTTTCTCTTATACTTTATGAAAGAAATTAGTATTTTTTCCTTTATGAAAGACAAATAGAATGTTCTGCACTTGATTTATAATTAGCAATACTATATCCATATCACTTGCTACAAATCCCTTTTAGGATTAAGTAAGTTATAAATATTACAAATGAATAAATGCTTATATAGAATATTCATGTCATAGCTTGTTAATATGTTTGATTTATCTTTGCTAATGAAACAAATGTTTGTATCTTCTGAAAAACTTGATAAATTTAAATCTTGATTTTACTTAGTATTTATTCACTCAATTAAACAGAACTTGATGAAAATTCACTAGATGTTGAATATTGTTGTAAGTGCTTGGAATTTTGTGATTCCAAAACAAACAAATTGACTGTCCCTGTAGAAATTATATTTTATATAGGAGTCAGAACAAAACAAAATAAGTGAACGTGTAGTCTGTCAGTTGGAGATGCAAGCTTCATGGCAAGAATTTAGTAGGATGAGGGTGTGGTCATCCCATGAATGTGTGTACAGACTGGTTGAGTCACAGGTCTGTGTTGTGTGTGTTAATGTAGGAGGAAGGTTGTTGTTTCACACCAACACTTAGAAGGACAAGGTGACATAGAAATAGAGGACGCAAAGAAGGACTTATCCCTAACTTTACAGGCCATCAAGAAAGCTAAATAAATAAGATGCTGCTGATATTCAGGTTAAGCAATATGACAACTGACTATTGGATTTAACAGAAGGGAGATCATTGGTGAACTGCATACAGTTTAAGTGGAAGTAGGGTAAAAGGTTTAACAGCTCTAAGGAAAGTAGAAAGAAAAATTGAAGACATTATATTAAATACTTTTCATAGGATTTTTCTTCCGGGGGAAAGAATATAGGAAATAGAACTGTAGCTGAGAGTATTGTGGTATGATAATATTTTTCATCTTCCTTTTAGAATTAAAAGAAAGAGAGTATATTTGTAAACTGATATGTGTGTGAGGCTGGGAGCCCATGTGATATGAACATTCCCAGAACAGGACCCTTGTGTTTGGGAGTAGAGACATGAGATGCAACATGTGGCAGGAAATGTGAACCTAGGACCTCCTGACCCGGGGTCAGATGTGTTACCCTCCGTGCCACTGCACTGGTGGTATTGATCGGTGAGAGACTTGAGAACAACTTTGTGGTAATAGACACGATTTGGTAGAATGTGGAAAAATTCTGAACAAGGAGGGAAGGGAAAAGACAATAAAGGGACAATCATAGGGTCTTGGAGCAGTAGAGGGGTTTGAGTCTGGTGTGTAGCTGGAGGGATCAGTTTCACTTTGAGCTGAGTGGGTACAGCAACAAGAAGGCAGGCAGGAGGTGAGAGTAAAGATGTGTGCAAATCAAGGTGGGGCAAAACACTGATGGAAGCTAGCTTTTGACTTTGCCCATTTCCTCAGTGAAATTGGGAGGAAATTAAGGATGTGGATGAGACAGACAGTGTAGTATTTGGAAAATAATACAGGAGCTAGTCATCTAGAAGACTGGGAGGGAGAATGGAGCAGATAAATGCAATAGAACGTAATTAGAGGAAGTCCAGTCAGAGGTGCCTTTTTCTGTCCATATATATAGTTTAAAAGCCAGAAACAATATATGGGGTCAATTGTATTTCACTAAGATTGAGATTTCTGGGAATTATTTTAGAAGAGGCATGGATTCGAGTTGGAAATGATGATATGGTCAGAGCATGAAGTTTAAACTGGACATGGAAGAATACGAAGGCATGAAGGCAAGTGAGAGAAAGCCAAAAACTGTTAGGATCAGTGTCTCACTGTGGTAAGATACAGCAGGGATCAGAGACAGAGCTAGGTGCAGACACACAGATGGTCAAAGACTGGAATCTTGAAATCCTTTTCTGTATGAAGGAGATACCTAGGAGGAAAAACTTGGTTTGAACCACAGATATTAATCACACCACTTTTTCTTGTCTTGTGATATCATATTTCCACCTCTAAGCCTCTCCCTTAGTCCGAAAGGGAGTTTGAACAAACATCCGAAAAAACCCTTTGGGATTTGGCTTTCTTCTCTGCTTCTACCACATAATATAAACAGCTGGAACTTTTATATGGTGCTTCACGGTAAGAGATCCTTTCACCTATGAATTTCTGTTTAGTCCTCATGAAATCACTGTGTATCTATATTGTACAGAAAAATGGAATTGAGTCAGGGAGAATGTTTAGCAATCTGTAAAGTTAAGAATGACTGTCTCCAGCTCTAAGGCAGAGTTGATTCCACAATTAATTAAATCAGAATACTCGAGCACACATATAAACACATGCACCATTTTTAGAAAAGAAAAGATCAATCTTCTTTGGAAATTGCTTTTGTGAATTGACAATGTTTCCTTTGCCTTTCTGTGTCTACTTTTCCAAACCTTCCCTTTTCTCATGTTATTCTTTTTTGCTCCCAGTAGACAGAAAAATCTTTAAAACAAGCATAGTTGATGGTGTAACTTGCCTCCTTTCAACTTCTTTAACAGCTTTCCTGTGGTTTTGGAATTAATCACAACTCCTTAACCCGGTCTAGAGTACCCAGTCTGACAGTCTCAAACTATCTTTCATTAACGCCTTATGCCCCAGCATCTAGTGCAGTACCTTAAATAGAGCAGTAACTGCTAACATTTACGTATTATATGGCCCAATTGTCGTTATAGGCACTATATATTTGCAATGTATTATAATCTATGATTATTATTGATATATCTTTCTATTTTTCTCTGTATCTACAGTCTTTAATTTCACAACAACCCATGAAGTTTGTATCATTATTTTTTTCAATTCAGAGATTAAAAAGCTGAGGTATAGGGACATGGAGCAAATTGTCTAAAGTTTCACAGCTGTTGTGTAGCAGAGACAGGGTCCCAGCCATTTAGCCTGTCTCGTATACCTGTATGACATGTGGCATCTCTGTTTCATAGTATAGAAATGGGTGAATGAAGTAACCGTGAATAAACATATTGTCTTCTTTATGGACAGTCTATGCATGTAATGCTATATTTTCCTGTTTCAGTAAGAGATGTTTCATTCCTTGCTGCTCAGATTTACACTATTGAAAATGTTTACACTTAAAGACAGATAACCTTGTCTTTATATGTGAATAACTCATGCCCTGAACATTTTTCACTTTTGTAGTTAATGCTGATAATAAAGTAGAAATTCATAGTCTTTATTGTGAAATAAATATTTTTCAACATTTTTGTTTAAAAGAAAAGATAATGTATTAGGCTAATTTCCTAATGCTGGGACAAAATAGCTGATTCAACTTAAAGGAGAAGAAGCTTAATTTAGCTCACGGTTGCAGGAGATTCAGTCCATGGTCAACTTTGGGATTTGGTTTTCTTCTCTACTTCTACCACATAAAGTAAACAAGTAGAACCTTTATATAAACCTATATATACTGACTCCAAGGAGGAACCATCAGGCAGACCATAGGTGCTTAGTTCACAGTGGCTGGGAAGCACAGCCCAAGAGAAAAGCATGAGAGAGGAAAGGGTGAGAGATCACATATGGAGTACAAAATTTTTCATAACCCATACCGACACACCCAGAATTATGCTTTTTCTCTAGGAGAGCTCCAAGCCAATCAAACTGACAACTAAGCTTAACCATCACAAGTAATTTTCCTGAAGAACTTTTACAAATGCTTAGGTTCTTGTCATTCTTTTTGTAGAGGAGAAAATCAGGACTTGAACAGTTACCAGCAAAATTACATGATCAAGGCCATCTACTAGCAGAAAGTTAGCCAGAAATATTTAAATATTAAATCAAATAGAGATCACTGCTTTTGGCATATATGATCCCAAACAATTAACATACTCGATCCTTTTATCAAAGAGATGATTTTTTTCCAACAAAAACAGAGAACTTCACTCTTTTTGAGAACCAAGGAAGCAGAAGTAGGATTATGCAATAGTGACTCACTCTTTGCAGAGGTTCTTTCTACTCTACCAGGGATGAAAAACATTCTCACCTGGGCTTGAGTATCCTTTATCATAGGTTGCTAATTATTTTTGAACAATTATTTACAACCAACTCTTACTGTTACAGAGTTTTAAAAAGTTTTCCAATTTCTGCTTATGAGATATCTGTCTCACTTTTGTCCTTTGGACTAACATGGACCTTGAATCATGCAGATGGTAGCTTCTACTGTGCTTGAGGGTTAGTATGCTTCTGGTGCTTTGTCATTCTAGACTCCTAAACATTTCTCTGAATAAGGTATTGATTGAGCCCAGGGATATTTTCATCCTAGTGCTTCCCCTCTTTTCTATTTTGACTCATGGCTCTTCTTACATTGTGGCATACAGTATAGTACACGATGTTCAGTATGAAGACTGACCACCTTGGCTTTATATACCGTGCATACACTAACAAAAAGTTGTTAAAAATCTTATCTCTTTTTTCAGTGTGTGATTCCATCTATTTTGATTCATGTTAAATTTATGATCAACTAAAATCCTAATATGCCTCTAAATCTTTATCATATAAGTGATTAAATTTGAAATATAGAATTACTACAATCGTAGTAGTTTTAAGGCTTTCTTAATTTCTCTTTTACATTTCTTTCCATGAATTTTGAGGTCATTGAAAAGCATTGCCTTCTATACATTTAGGCATTCTCCTTATTGTAGATTGATAATTACATCACTTTGTGGTAAAATCTAGATGATGCTGACTCTTCATAATTTATTGAGACCTTATTTATGGTCTTGTGCAAGATTGCTTTTAAAATTTTCTAGTTTTGCTTGAAGCATATAGTTTCTGTTCATATAAAGCTTATTTGAATTTTTTCTTCAGTTTATGAGAAACCTACTTGTTCTATTTGGTGGGGTTCATTTAGGAGTGATTATTAGTTATTAATTTCCAAAATGCTGGGCTGGAATGTGGCTCAGCGATAGACCTCTTTCCATGCATGCACAGGGCCCTGGGTTTGATCCTCAGCACCACACACACACAAATGGCCTACTATAATTATTGATATACAAATATCCTTTGTGGTTCTGCCAGTAGTTGTTATATAAAATTTCAGTGGTGTTATATGTAAGATTTGTGATAATTATACATAACAAGAATTATACACAACAAGAATATAGTATGTCCATCTTTTCCCTCATGATGATTTTTACTTTTACTTATTTTGTCTGATTTTGGCTTTCTTTTGTCTATATTTGTTTTAATAATTTTTTCCATGCTGCTCTTTTCAAGCTCCATTTATTTTACTTTTTAATATTTTAAAAACATACATCAGAGGGACTTTTGATCAGAACCATCTTCATTTTGTATAATTTCTGTTAAATTGCAATTTACTTCTGACATTGTAATCTGTTTTTATCCATTTATCAAAAGATTTTTTGGTTTTCTTCTACTTTCCTAATGTCTATTGATTATAGCATGTTTTCTTCTGATTGTTTGGAAAAATTGTTTACCCTTTATTAGAATATATACTAGAGCTTAAAATTTCTAGTAGTTTTTAAGCTTATAAATATGTATAAATTCTATTTTAGTAAGTTAAGCAAGTCCTATATGTGATATAGTTTTAATTCTGATGTTACAAACATTTTATTTCTGTTCAGACATTTCTTATTTTTGTGGTCATTGCCGTTCTGAAGAATAAAATGTTTCCCCACAATATTTATTCACTCTTAATTCACTTGTGTATGTAGCATCTTCCTGAATTGCTGCAGAACATATCAAAGAGATTTTTGCATGATGAGCCTTTGACATCTTATGTGCTTGACAAGATTTTTTTTCACATCCAGAGTTAAATAAAACGTTTAATTGAAAATTGAATTCTGGCTTAATGTGTTTTCTTTCAATACTTTTAAAGCGTAACTCATTGTCTTTTTAAATGCGATGTTGTCCTTGAGAATTTTAATGCCAATCTGATTCTACAAGTGATTGGATTTTCCTTTCTACAGTTTTACAGGAACTTTTAATTTTTATTTGATATTCTTACTTTTCACAGTGTCTCAGTATAGAACTATTTTCATTTATACTGTTTTCCATTATGCATTATTTCATTCTAAGCTCTTAACTTTTTAATTTTGAGAATTTTAAGTTTTTTGTTCTAAAATGTCCTGCCCTCTCTTTATTTGATCTTTCTGTATAAAATGTATGTATGTTGATTTTTAGTCTCTTCTCTCTCTCTCTCTCTCTCTCTGTCTGTCTCTGTCTCTTTCTCTCTTTTAATGTCCTTGAATTTGAATTGCAACATGAAGTCAGATGTGAAATTTCCCAGTTGTGGCATGATAGCCACATTCAAAAAGCTTCAGATTTTGGAACACTTTGAGTTTTCCAATGACAGTTGTTCAACCTGTAATAATAATCATTCCTACTATTTATTCTACTACTATCATAAATGGTTGCAAAGGTAAAACCTTTGTCTCTAAAGAAAGTCTGCTCTCCTGACTCTGCTGCTGTGGTTTCCAGTCTGGCTTGGACACTTACTGCCTTCATTACTGAGCAACATCTGCTGGTGTCCAGATGTAGCCTCTGTGAGCCTGGTATTTAAAGGTTTCTATTAATGGATGTCAAGTTTCCCCTCTACTAAACTATATGATTTAAATACTTTAGTCAATATTCTTGGCTATTGGCCTTCTTTGATCTTGGTTCATCTGTAATCATGATCCTATTTATTTATTTATTTATTTAGCCTTGTTGTCTCCCCTTTACCATCCTGGTATTGTCATGCTAGTGGTTTCAAAATGGAGATATCCTGCTCTTGTGAAGACAGTTGTGCATTAAAATAGTGCCTTTTCTCAAAGAGATAATAACCTAGGGAAGAGATAAACAAGTAGGAAGTTAGTTATAATGTAACCTCAAGCAACCTGTTATAGATAGAGAAACCAAAGGCTGTAGGCATGAACTGTCAGAAATTACTTAGAAAAGTTGAGAATTAATTCATAGACATGGTGACATATCAACTGAACCATGAACATTCAGTGTTTTTATTGCAGGAGAGAAAATGCTGTGTAGAAATATTGAAGTTCGATTGTGAAAAAGCATGAGATAGTTGAAGGACTTAGGTAGCAATTCGTCTGCACCCTTTTAAGAAGTTCTGTTATGGGTGTAACAGGGTGAGATATTGAGAACTTAAAGCATGGAATGCACCAAATCAACCATGTTATTTGTTTTCTTTTGCCTCTAAAAGTATGGGCTTCCGTGGGAAAAGAGAACATTGGCAGACAGTGTTTCTTTGGATTGAGTTTTTTTACCTTCAGTATAGATAAACTAATTCTTTCTAGTTTGAAAGTCTTGAATCTCATTTTTGTGGTCATTCAGTGTTTCTGTATATTCAGTGTTTAATGGAAATCACCAAGACAGAAATATTTTTTACATGGATACCGAGAGAGAGAAAAGCTAGTATTAATGACAGTAAAATCTCATTAGAAAAGAAAAGACAGAAACAAGCTAATAATGCACATTTCTGGGGAATTAGGGAATCAAAACCTGTTTGGATGGAATGCCTCAAAGTAAGATAGTTTGCAGTGGTAGAAACTGGTGCTAGGTTGCTCCCTGGGAGTCTCCACAGGATGAAGAGTGATGGACAAAAGTAGGAGTAGGCTTTCATGGGCACTCTTTTTTGGCATAATGTGACAGAATGAGCCATGATATCAAGAGTAAACAATGTTCAATAAAATTCAGTGCAATCTGCTAATTTCCTTGTATCAGTAAGACAAAGGAAGGGAACATAGTATGACCATTCATGTTCTTGTTAATAATGGCAAGCAGTCTTGGAATCTAGATTATATTTGTTTTCAGAAAATTTAAGAAATACATACATATTTACATCTTTTATGTCACTGAGCACTTCATCTCTATTGCAGGAATATTCATTTTATCTTCTATTTTTTACATCTCAGTGATGTGGACATTGAGAATAGATACTGAATCTTAATTGCTTTTGAAGTTTCAACAGCTCATGCTAAACTGCATATAGAGCAAGTTATCAGCATATATGTGTTGAGTGAATAAACGAAAGAAGAGGAATCCAGAGAGATTGGTGTCCCTGTTTACTGTAGGTCTCATCAGCTCATGAAGTAAATGTGCAATTTTTTAGATTCAGTTTCACAGAACCATAGATCGTTGTGCTGCAGATCCTTTACGATTTAGTTTTTAGGGGTGAAGTAATGTACATTTCATTGTGATGATGATTTTCTTTAGTTTCTTTGAGATTAAGGTTACTGTAAATGTAGTGAAATTGGCATGGCCTTCTTGAGCAACCATCAACATAAATATTCCACAGTCCACGCTGTTCTACTGTACTGAGAGCCTATCAGTACATGTAGAAGGGGTGGTGGTTATTATCTATGCAGATTTTAATAGTATGATTCTTGCCATCAAAAAAGTGTATTTTACCCTCTGATCCAAATATATTTTCATCTCCTAATGTTACTTCTTAATATGGCAAGATTTTAGAAATAGTTTTCAAGAATGTAGATTATTAATGTAGTGGATGTCAAATCAAAGGTGTACGTCACTGATCAATCATGTAACCTCAAATTACCAGCCACGGGCAGCACTCATGTAATAGTATAATAAACACTTTCAGGATTTCCTGAAGTATCTTTGCCAAGATAAAATCATCAGCAGAAAACAAGACGAAAAAGCATCTCAAGAAGAAAAACTGATTGGGCTTTAGAGGTGCATAATTCACAGTCAACAAGTGGGGATTTAAGGAATGCTGGTACCTCTTGCAAACTGATTGACAATGAGCAAGTCAGTTCTTTCTTCATTTTTGACATGTATATAATAACTCTCCATACCTTACTGAGTTGTTATGGATTTAAATGAAGTTATATATTTCAAAGCACATATCTTTTATCACAACTTAAAAAACGTCCCATCTGTCTTTTCTCTATTACTGGAAATACATTAATTTAACTACTTTAATGTGTGACTGAGGTGGGGTAAGTAAAGCTTTACATTTTTCTTATGGTTTTCAAGGACTGGTTTGGTATAGCATAAAGCAGCAATTTTATATCTGTTTTTAAGGTGCAGGAGCAATACTGTATTCGTGTTTACACACTTCCTGAAGGACCTCATACCAGGGCAGAAGGAGTAAATTCTTTTCAATTAGAGCTATCAGCTCAGGAGTCAACATTTACACATGATTATTTATGTATGAGGTGGGGCTCAGGTCTTTCAAAGTAGGTATTAGAAATAAGTACCTTGATTTTATATTAGATTGAGCCCTTTAATATTCATGCCTAACAAAAAATACTCTGCCTTTTCTATGGCAGCATTGTAGATGCTTTTCTTAGTTAATTTTCTATTACTCATATGTATGGATATTCCTTATGATTCCATTAGAGTTTAAATAACAGAATTTGCACAAATGTATTTTTACTGAGAAGAAGAAACATAATTTCTTTGGAACTGCAGCTGCTATAGTAGGAGACAAGGCTCTTACTATCCCTGGGGGAGATTACTGTCTCTGCCAGCTGACTTAGTTTTTATACAGCCAGCGATTTATTAGATTGCTTTGCTCTTAAGTGTGATAATAGGCCTTATGCTTAGCAAGGTTTAGAGACTTCCAGTGCATTAATATTTTATAGCAATGACAGGCAAGACACATTTTGTTTACCTAACAAGACAAGACAAGCCAGGGCTGATGTGTACTGGAGATTAGCACTTTTAACTTGGAGGAACTCTGCCAATTGTGTATTTAGGGCTTTTCAATGGCACTTATAATTGTAATCCAATCAGTTCCTTATTTGGTAACTAGGCACTAAGTATAAAGAAATCATTGGAGCCTTATAGTCTGACCTTAGACCGTGAATTTTATAGAGGTTTCTTTTCTTGTATTAACGATTTTATTTCCCTTGGAAATCACTTACCTAAGGGCCAAGGTTTAGGTAGATGCAAGTATGTCCTAATTACAGTTAATGGATCCATTCCATGATTTGATTCACCTACTAGGGAAAGTTGTACATATTGTGGTACTCTTGATTTCTGGAACTTTATTGTTCTTGTTGCTTTGTTTCTGTACAAAGTCATTTCAAATAATGTGCTTCCTAGCTCGCTTATAGACATGCAAGTAAAACTGTTAAAACAGACAAAAGTGAGTTATTGATGTATTGTTTGTTTCTTTTCTTCATTAAACAAAGTTAAGAGTTTCATCTCTCTCCTTATTGAATAAAATTCCTAAGTCTCAATAAATAAATAAATACTGGGGTTCTGATTCTCTTTAATTTCAAGCTATTTACATGTATCAAGCTTGTACATATATTTGAGCCCAAAATTGTGTGTAGCATTTCTTCAATTTTCTTAAGGACTATGATTATTCCCATCAAGATTTTAGGTACATTTTAGATATAGTATTTAGCTAAATGTTCTAGATTAATATAGCCATCAGATGGATTCTGAATATTCTAATTATAATTTAGATTTGTTCAAAATTTCTCCAATTTTCTGCATCATCTCAGGATGCATCCTGAGCCCTCGCTCACCCCAGAAGCCAGGGCTCTCATTTAGAGAGGAACAGGAAACCATCTGTAAGGTTAGGAGGGTGCAGCTGGAGTGGGGAAAGAAAGACAGGTTTAGAGCACAAGGACTGACGACTGAGAGGCTGAGAGGCTCAGACACATTGGGAAGTGAGTCAGTGATGGTGAAAAGGCAGAAAAGACCGTGCACATGTCCATTTAGAAAAGTCACGACTACCTGCAGTGTTCCAAGGACGCACAAACATAAACCTAGGAGTGCCCTGCTGGCTCTTCTCTGTATGTTCATCACTTTTATCACCGTTTGGTGCAAACCTCAAAGGAACAAAGCCAACTCCTATATTTTGGGCTGATAGTAATCTTGCTGTGGTTGGCACTCATCCTATGCTTGACTAAATCTTTTGGTATTTCTGAGAGGGGAGAAAAACTGGAAAATACGTAGCTTGGTTTTACAGATTGCTATCTTTTTAAAGTAGGGTTGGGGTGTTGTAGTGTGTTCATGTGTACTAGAGTCTTGAAAATCACAATTACACAATAAAATAAAATCAGACTTTTGTGTTAATCATCAGGGTTTTGTTGTTTTGGGGAGGAGGTAAGAAAGTAATATGGAATCAGAGGCAATGAAAAAATGAAGTTGTGATACTTTCTATCTCTTTCAGAGTTTCTCTTTGTGTCCTGTAATTGCCTGATAAATGCTTACTTAAATGGTAGCTAATTAAATTTTGGTAGGACCAATGCAATCAGATTTACCTTGGTCTCCTCATCTTCTGTTCCTAATTTAGCTTTCAAAGAACACTCTCTGATTACAAGCTCTATAGAAGAACAACCAGAGGGTGATGAGAGGAAGAACTGGGGACTGTGTTTGGCTTCATCCACCAGGAAATAAAAAGAACTAATTTCCAAAAGTGCTGGACGGGAGTGGAAGCACACGGGCATACACCCCGTGTTTGTACCCAAGAGCATCACTGTGTTCTGCACTTTATTACTGTGCTCAAGTAATATTTTCTTTTCCATTTCCTTAACCTGCCTGGAGTTTAAGGCTCTCAGACCTGAAAGAAACTCAAAATACCACATTGTTGGGAAAGAGCTGACTTTGGCTTTCTTCACAGAATTTAGAGGTCCAATGACTTGGAGCAAATCACAAGGCTGCTTCTGTTTTTCTAAGTGATTAAAGAGAAAACCACTTCAATAATCTTCAGGCCTCTGCTCTGACTGGGATCCTTTCCAACCAGGCTTGGTCTGTGGGACTCCCGGGAGGAGGAAAGTACACAAAGCCTGGGCCAAAAAATTAGAAGAAGCAACAAAGGCATTGGAACCAGAAACTTGAGTGTGGGCTAAAATTCAAGGGCAGTAACTTTTCCCCTTGATTGGAGTCTCACATTTAACATTCCATTTGAGCTTTTAGACAGTGCTCTCTCAGCTTATAGGGGCTTCCCAAGGCCTTGGAACATTACTGCTACATGTTTGCTTTGAAGACAGAGACTTTGGCTCTGATTTGCCATTAGAGAATGTGGTGAGAATGGTAACATGACTTAACTAGCAGAGGCTTTTAAGGAGCGGTAAGGAGGAGCTTGGGTGAGCACTCTGAAATGAATTTCAGGAAGAATTTCCCAAAGGAATGAGTTTCACGGTGCCTAAGCAGATAACAAACAAAGCCTTGATTTGTTGAGGGTTCCTCATATTGTCTTATATTACTTATCATCAAGATGCAGATATATGGGTTTTAAAACCTAAATCACTGCCTTGCTTGTGAGGAGGGCAGCATGTTCCCAGGTCTGAGCTCTGGCTCTTTACTGTATGACAGTAGGTGAATGACCTTCTGGTCCCTCTTTTGTCATCAGTAAAGTGGAGATAATAGTAAAGAACCTACACCCTGGGGTTACATAGAGCCGAAAGGAAATGATACATGTGAAATATTTTATACAGTGTTTGCAACATAGGGAGTGCTTAATAAAAATTACTATGTTACATTTACGACAGGAAATGTGCCTTATGCCATTTTGTATTCCCATATTACATAGGTTTTAAAAAAGAGCTTTAAAAAAAGAGATGGATAAAAATGGTAGTACTTGGGGTAGTAATTTATGCAAAATTCCTCTAACTCCTGTTTCACCTCAGAGGTGGATAATAAAATTACTTTTGCTCTTTTACAAAGTGATATTGGGAGAAATTTTTTTGTGTTTTAGAATTTTTTAGTGTGTTTTGCTTTCTATGAATGATCCAAGTTTTGGGCAATTGTCTTTGATGGAATCAGAATAGGCGTACTGTGCTTGAGAATTTGAATTTTTGTGTGTAAATGGTCATAGAGTTGAAAACAAGCAACAACATGATTATATGAAGTAGCATCTGCATTCAGAATCACATTCATTTAATAATTATGTATTATGTTGCTTTAAACAAACCTTGCATTGCCATTTTATTTCATCTGGAATGTGTTGATGAAAAGGAAATCTAAAAGTAATTATATGAATTCTGCACATAAGACTTGCTGTTCTGTTTTATGCTGTTAGCTATGTAATACTACAAGCATTTGTACAATGGTCAAAACATTAGAAATAATTAGTCTAAATGTGTTTAAGCCTCAATAGAAAACACTTGTGCTCCAAAAGATCTAAATATTTAATGAGATTTTTGAAAAGCACAATTATTTTTATAGAAAAGGAACTTTACCTCTGAGACCTAAAGAAAGCTGTTTATTGTCTAAACAGATAGTTCACATTTTAAATGTATAACTTAATAAGAATTACACTGTTTCAATCTTACAATCTCTAATGTGAGAAGAAAAAAAAACCAGCAAAGCCATGTCAGAAGACTATTTTAAATGGCTAGCACTTATTTATTATTTAGGAAAATATCCAAAATACACAGAAGCAGAAATCTTACTCAGAATCTTTTAGTTTATTGACTTTGCTGTGCTTGAAAATCATAGTGTAATTCTCCAGAGATACCTATAAGGATGTATTACATCATAAAGTACACCAGTGATAGTATCCCAAGTTATTAAACTGTCAATATACATTATTCTACAATTTGTCCTCAGTCCAATTCAACTAAAAGCCAGATTGTTGGCAGGAAGTTTAAAACTTAAGACTATTTTCTAATCATCTGAGCCCAAGGTACTTTGGGGGAAAATACTATAATAATCGCTGTGCTACTCCAGAGCAGCATGTGTGAATTTCACTGGTTTTGTACAGCAAATGTGCAGCTATCATAAGAAAAGATTCAGAAGCATTACTACTTAGAGGCTTTTAATAACAATGCTGTAGATGTCTCATTTCATAGAATGTTAATAATGGTTTTGTATAATACTATCAAGGAGAAATCTTAGAAACTAGATTTTGGATAGTGTTTCATTTTCACATAAATATTTAAAAGATGATATGACATTGTAATATTGACAATATCACCGAACCTTACTATCCCAGAAAGTTTGTGCCTGTGTTCATCAGGCTCAAATTTACATAATTGCAAAGAAATAGAACAACGAATAGGTGCTGACCAGTACTTTATATAATACTTTATTCTGGAAATAGAAAAGGTGTGCATCAAAAGGAGACCTTGCCCATAGAGATAAAATTTCCTATTCAAAGAAGGTCAAGGGTTCAGTCTTATGTATTGATATATGTCATGGCTTCCCAAATTCCAGCGTGCTTACTTCCAGGGAGCTTTCAAAGTTAAGGGAAAAGAAGATAAATAATAGCAACACATGATTGTTTTTATTAAAATTTCATACTCTGAGTATGAAGGACAAGGAGGCCATGGAATAGAAGACTTATTTTTAACCTAAAGTGTATCTGTTCAAGAGTTCACGGTGCACCCAAGATGCATCTGGTGTTAGTACACTTAGAAATATTGACATCTTTTTCTTTTCTTTAGTAAAAAATCATGCTTCTAATGTAAGAATGCCTGATGACTTATACATGCCTAGATCTTCTCCTAAAGAGCTTACAAGAATTGCTTTTATGTGTGATGGTATCAACAGCTACTTAGAAGAAAATGAGACATTATGGTAGCCATTGCTGATTTCCTATTACCTGATTTGTGACGTCCAATAATGCTTTTATTTTTTGTTTTGATTGGTTTTAGTCTGTTTTATATTATTTTATTTCAATATGTTTGAAGATATAGAAAGCTATTTTGAAGAAAACAAGAGACATTACAATAGCCATTGTTGATTTTCCTATTGTCTGGTTTTGAAGGCCTATAATGCTTTCAGTATTTTGTGTTGATTGGTTTTGTACTATTTTGTTTTGTTTGATTTCATTGTGTGTGAAGATATGGACAACTATTTCACAGAAAACAAATGACATTATGGTAGCCACTGCTGATTTACTGTTGTCTTGTTTTGAAATGCTGTGTTGTTTGCATTGTTTTATTCTGATATGTTTTCTTTTGTTTTATTCTCTTTAAAATAAAATGAAATAAAATAAAATGAAGGTTTAATGACAACATGGAATGTTTGTGGCAAGAAAAATTTGAACTTTTAATAAATAAATTGCATTGATTTGAAAACTAGAGGATCCTGTGGGGAAACTGTAGAAACTCCCCATTTGTCCTTCCACATCCATTCAAATACTGACCCCTCCCACCAGGATGTATCCTGAGACCAGAGTGATCTTGGTAAAATTCAAGTCTGATGAAGTCAGCCTTCTCTTGTTGCTTGCAGCGTAAAAATAGAAATACTTGAAGTGGCTTGAAGACTCGTATTATCTTTCTGCCAGATGAAATAATTTCATTTCATTTGAAATTATTTAATGTTTTCTGTGCTGCAGTCATGGCTTTCTGCTTCTGACTTCTGTTGCTTAGATTGCTCTCACCTGTCCTTCTAATCCTGTATTGAAACTGACATCAGAAGTTCCTGAGCAACCTCCAGTGTTGTATGTTGTATGCCACACAGCCATGTGTGTTGTCCTTAGCAGGACTTCCATTGACTTGCTTTATATTTTTATGGGTTCATATGTCTTGTCACCTAGAACATAAGTTCAATAAAAGCAGAAGTATTATTGTGAAGTTTTTAAAATTTTATATGCCTCTCTAGAATCAAACACTTTCTGACTCATCGATGGGATCAGATAAAAAGTTTTTAAAGAAATGGTGGTTTGTGTTAATATTGTTTTAGATAATATTTCATGCCTATATCTTGTACTCTGACTAATTACTATGAAGATAACAATATGCCATATATTAATTATTGTTATTCTCCTTCCAGCCTGTTTGAAATTGTTTCATTTTTATTTTTAATTTTTCTTTAAAACAAAAAAGAAATGAAAAACAATTGTAACAAGTTCAATTAAACCTAAGAGCCAACCTCTAATTTCTGGCAGTGTTTAGATTGCTGCTCTAACATATGCTGGTATTCCTCTTCTAAAATCTATGATCATTTGGAATCTCGGCAAGGTATAATACCATACAAAATGGCCTGATGGTAGATTCTGAAAGTTTTTAAAATACATTTTCAGAAGTGTACAAGTTGTGTTGTATATAAATGCCACTTCCCTGAGAAGATTACTTTTTGAGTGCTGTATCAGAGTTATTTCCCAGTGTCAGCATCATGTGTCACTGGACACTATTGGGAAAAGGTCAGCCTTCCACTCTGGTCTTTGTTCCTAACTAGAGATGTTTATTCTAAGAGAACTGGAGCTCATCACAAGAGACTCAAGACAGTAGTTAAACAATAGTGAGGAAATTCACCTTGTCCATCAACATTGAAATATTCTGACTTAACTCTGTGTAGTTTATGATGATGGTACCAACTGGGCCCCATATTTGTTCCCCCCAGTAAATCAATCACATACTCAAATTACTTAGACTCTAAAACATCCTTCTTATCAATAAAACTTATGCCTAGTATTTGTCTTTGTGCATGTGCTATGTTTAATAGTACATGTGTTCCTGGAATGTCCACACACTATGAGAATTATGGCTTTCTAAACTGCGAAACACTCAGCTGCCTGGGACCGTGGCTGCTGGGCCTACCTTCCACTGGGAGCAACAGAAACTTGGATTACAGTGGACTACCATGCTGGCTAGATGAGAGACTCAGGAACCCCTCACCCAAACAGAAGACCTCAGCAGGCTCCAGTCAGTGTGGTGAGTTTGCCCCCTAAAATAGAGGTCTGCACTGGGTAAATAGCAGTGGAAGTGAAATTCCCTCTAAGTGTAAGACCTTGGCTAACCTGGCAAGAGAGTGAGTAACCCCCTCCCCCACACAGAGAACATCAGACAGGTTGAGGAGTGTGCCAATAATGCCCCCTCAACTTAGAGAAAATTAAAAGAACTTATGAGACCCCCAGTGACACAGTAAGGCCTCAGCTGACACAAACACTAGAGCCAGGGAGACCTGGTGACCTGCAACAACCTGAAGATATAACAACAGCAGGAACTAAGAGTTGCCCTACATCAATACTTCTGGGCTAGTTAGCCCAGAAAGAATACAGGACTCACCCCAGGCATGGTAGGAGGAATTTAGGAGACTGGATCTCCTCTTCACTGTGGTACCCAGCAATTTGACAAACATCAACCACAAAGTAGGACCCTAAAACACACACTACAGAAAGTTGTGACTTTCTACAGATAGAAAGACTGGTTATTTACCCAAATGGTGAAAATGACTAAATGGAAAGGCAAAATGCAATTTCAAACATCTAGTCCATCAGGGGCAAGTACAGGTGATAAGGAAATGGAGGACCCAAAAATTCATACACCAGAAATCTCTGAAAAGATAGCAAATGAAGTAAAGAAACAAATCCATGAGGCTATGGAGGAACTCAAATTAGAAATAATGTGTTATGTAAAGACAAAAGTAACAACCTTAGTAAATGAGCTGCTCAACATAGATAGAGAAGAAATAGATAAAAAAAAATATGGGAGAATGGGAAATTGATTGAAACTTTGAATGAACAATGAAGAAACAAGCAGAATCCATGAAACAAATTCAAAGATATTCAAGACACAAAAAATTATATTGAAAGCCTGCAAAGTCATTTAAATGAAGCTGAGGATAGAATTTTGGACCTTGAGGACAGGATTACAGATAGCGATCATGAAAGGGTAGAACTTATAAAAACAACAAAGAGGCATGAAATGGCAATCCAGCAGCTTTAAGATGATGCCAGGAGGATCAATGTTACATTAATAGGCATCAGTGAGGGGGCAGGAGACAAGCAAATGATATAACTAAGCTGCTCACAGATATAATGGCAGAAAATTTCCCAAACATGGGGAAAAAAATCTGATATACAAACAAGTAAGGCATATAGAGTGCCAAACAGTCAAAACTAACATAAATCTATACCCAGTCACATAATAATTAAGATCTCAGACATACAGCATAAAAACAGAATACTAAAAGCTGTTAGAGAAAAGACACAACTCACCTATCAAGGAAAGCCTATTAGAGTCATGACAGACTTCTCAGTGCACACCTTCAAGTTAAGATGAGCTTGGAGTGAAGTATTTCAAGCACTAAAAGAAAACAACTTTCAACCCAGACTGATGTACCCAGCAAAACTGTCTTTCAAATTTAATGGAGAATAAGATACTTCCATGACAAAGAACAACTGAAGAAATTCATGTCCACCAAACCAACCTTAGCAAGATTGCTGAAGGACATCCTAAGTAAAGATAAAAATGACCACAATATCCAGAACAACAACAGAAAGAAATCACCAGGCTGGACAAGAAAATAAATAAGAGAGAAAAGCAGGAAACTAACAATAGGAACACAACATGGCCAAGTCAAGCCAGTACATATCAGTGATATCCATAAATGTAAATGGGCTCAGTGCACCTATCAAAAGAAACAGGTTGGCAGAATGGACCAAGAAACAGGATCCCACAATATGCTGTATACAAGAAATGCATCTGACTCAAAAAGAAACCCATAGATTAAAAGTCAAAGGATAGAACAGTATTCCATGCAACAGGAACCCAGAAAAAAAGCAGGGGTAACTATTCTATTTGCAGACAATGTGAACTTCAAACCTAAAATGTTTAAAAGAGACAAACAAGGTCACTACATACTCATAAATGGAAAAAATCAAGAGGAAGAGCCAACAATTATAAATATATATGCACTAAACACAGGAGCACCCAACTATATAAGACAGATACTAATGGACATGAAAAACCAAATATACAAGAACATAATTATTACAGGGGATCTTAACAGCCCATTGTCAAAAAGAGATAGATCAACTAGACAAAAAGTAAACAAAGAAATAATAGAACTGAATCATACCTGCAAGCAATTGGATTTGATAGATTTTTACAGAGTATTCTATCCAACCACAAGAGAATACATATTCATCTGAGCTTCACATGGGACATTTCCAAAATAGACCATATATTATCCCATAAAACATTATTAAGTAAATGCCAAGATATTGAAATTATCCCATGCATAATATCTGACCATAATGCACTGAAATTGGAAACTAATGGCAAAAGAAATTGGAAAACCTGCATAAATATATGGAAATTAAATACCAACTTTTTGAACAACCAGTGGGCTACCGATGAAATTAAAGAAGAAATAAAGCAATACCTACAATTCAATGAAAATGTGGAAACAACATGTTGTAATCTGTGGGATGCAATGAAAGTGGTCTTAAAAGGGAAATATATAGCAATAAACTGTCATATCAAGAAAACAGAATGAGCACAAATAAACAATCTAATGCTTCATCTCAAGCTTCCAGAAAAAGAAGAGCAAGTTAAATCTAAAGCTCATAGAAGAGAGGAAATTGTAAAGATTAGAGCAGAAATCAATGTAATTGAAACTAAAAAAACAATACAAAGAATTAGTGAATCAAAAAGGTGTTTTTTGAGAGAATAAACAAAGTTGACAAACCTCTAGCTAACCTTATAAAGAAAAAGGAAGAAAAAACTGAAATTCATGCAATATGAAAATGGAAATGGAGAAATTACTAAAGATCCCATGGAAATTCAAAAGATCATGAATACCTACTTTGAAAATCTCTACTCAGAGACCCAGAAAAAATGGTGGACTGCTAGGTAGCAGGAGAGGGACCCTCTCTGAGAGAGACAGCTCAAATGCCAGAATAGAGCCCCCTGGAGAGACCCAAACAGAGAGAGATGGACTCTCACAACCCATGAAGAAACTAAAGTGCAAAAAAACCACTTGAATATGAGGTTCTGAGGCTAAGATCAGCGAGCACAGTGCCTTCCTCGAACCACCTGAGTCCCGGCCAGAGACCTGACAAAGCGATCTGCACCGAAGCGACTGCCTCGAGCGGCCGGAGCACGGAACTGAACAGCCCTGTGTGCAGCTCGCCTGGATTGGTCCGCCACGGGACCCACCCAGAGGCACTGTGAATTCACACTGCAGCTGTGCTGAAGTCAGAGGTCAGGGAGCCCAGCAGTCTTTGGGGACCGGCATCAACATGCGGTGAGCGATGGGAATAAGACCCTCCCATGGGAAAGGGGAAACCAACTGGATGACATGTTGGATTTGGGCAGGAGAGCCTTAACTCCATAACGAAGTGGCTTCAGTTGGTTGCACCCCTCGTTGAATGGATTGGTGGAATCTGCTTGGACTAGGTCACGGCCCTGGCTGGGATGCTGTGAGTTGCTACAAATTAATTCCCTGAGATCGGCATACACTGATGCAGTGAAGGCCTGCAAAGGTTGACTGGCATGGAGGGGAGGAGCTAGCACACACTGCCTGTGTGTGAACTTTAATCTCTGATGGCCTATTGAAGAGGACAAAACTCCTAGGCTGAGCCCTCTAGAGGATCCTTAAACAACAAGAAAAGGGTCTGGAATTACACTGTACACTTGTATGGAAGGAACCAAAAACATGATGAAAGGGCGAAATAAGAAAAAAACCCCAGTCCCCAACCCTGAGAACATTGATCCAGGAGAGGTAAATACAAAAGAGAATGAGGGCAGCAAAAATGCAACATCAAACACAGTGCTGGCAGACATAAAGAGATATCTTCAGGACCTCATAAGCAGGACCAAAACTGAAATATTAATTCAAATTAAACAAGAGATAAGTAGATTAATAAAAGAAAGGCTGGGTACCTCTCAAGAAGACACAGAGAGAAGAATGGAGGAACACAAAAGGAG
Source organism: Dolichotis patagonum (assembly GCA_004027295.1). Taxonomy (NCBI): domain Eukaryota; kingdom Metazoa; phylum Chordata; class Mammalia; order Rodentia; family Caviidae; genus Dolichotis; species Dolichotis patagonum. The sequence goes on along the minus strand of PVJX010003251.1, from coordinate 15,503 downwards.
AGAAAAATTTAATGAAGAATTCAGAAAAAACCTAGAATTCATGAAACAGATTCAAAGAGATTATCAGGAAACTAAAGACTCCATAGAAAGGTGGCAAAACTGCTTGAAAGAAACCAAAGATAGACTATCTAAAATTGAACACATGCTTGCAATGTGGGGTCATGAAAGGGAAGATCTCTTAAAAAAAATATCAAGGGAGCAGGCATAAAGATACAAAGACTGGAAGATGACAAGAGGATCTATAACTTAAGAGTAAAGCATGTGAATGAAGAAGCAGGAATCAAAACAGAGGAATTACAACAGCTATTCACAGAAATTATTAAGGAAAATTTCCCAAGCATAGAAAAAAGAAATGATATGCAGAGGTATGAAGCATACAGAACTCCAGCCACCTACAACCCAAACAGAGCTACACTCAGACACATAATAATCAAGATCCCAGAAATTCAATGTAAGAACAGAATATTAAAAGCCATCAGAGAAAAGAAACAGATCATCTATAAAGGAAAACCTATCAAAATCATGACAGACTTCTCGACACAGACCATCAGGTCAAGAAGAGCTTGGAGTAAAGTAATTCAAGCACTGAAGGAGAACAATCTCCAGCCCAGATTGATGTATCCTGCAAAACTCTCTCTAGAAATTCATGGAGAAACAAGATGCTTTAATGACAAAGAGGAACTAGGAGAATTTGTGACAACCAATCCAATGCTACAAAAAATACTGAAGGACATTCTAGGGAGAGAGAACAAGAATACGAGCATTTCAGGGACAGTGGCAGAGAGGCCTCAGTGAACAGGGCAGATAGTGGAGTGGAACAGAAAAATAGACAACCAATGGCAGAAAAACAGAATAGCAGAAATAAGGCAGAGAAGATTGGCTGTATTCTGTAGTATAGATGGCCTTGAAATATTAACAGAGAGAAACACAGGCAGAGTAGATCAGGAGATAGGGTCCATTGAGCTGCTCTATATAGGGAGGCAGTGGGACCCAAAACAAGCAGTCCACCCCATGGGAGTGAAAGGGGAGGAACTGTCTAAACAAGGGAGGCAGAGGATATTGTTAATTGGGTAACAAGATTTAAAATTTACATTATTCTCACCACTCTGCTTGGATGGATTACATGCTGTTCCAGTTTGTCTACTTACACTAGACTTGAGGACATGGTCAGCTATCCCAAAAATAAGAGGACATATTATGATAATCATCCCTAATTTCCTATCAACTTGATCTGAAGCCCTTTATAACTTATACTGTCTTATTATGACTGATCTTATTTGAATCTGATTTGTTAGATAGCTACTTTATATTGACTGATTTTATTTAAATCTGTTATGATTGATAGCATCAAGTCTAAGAGTATAGGCAACTACACTGAAGATGATAAGATTCACTAAGATACCCACTCTGGTTTGATTATTACTTGCTTTTGAAGTCTTATAATGTCTCCAGTGCTTCATTTTTATTAATGTTGTTATATACTGGTGTGAAATCATGTTAACCATTGTAGATCACCTAGTATTGCAGTTTTATGTGACTTTTTTGCCTCATGCTTTTCTAGGAATTGTTTTGTTTTATCTTGCTTTGTTTTGTTTTTACCTCTAATACAGAGAGGATAGATACACATTTAGAGACTCATGCATGTGTAGCGCTTATAAACAGATTACAAGAACCAACTATATAACACATGTTGAAATGAACAACTACTTTGAAGAAAAAGAGACACTACAATACCCAGTGCTGATTCCATAATGTCATGATGTGAAATCCAGCAGAACTATCACTTTTTGTTCAAAGTGATTTTAGCTTGCTTTGTCTTGTCTAAGTTCAACACGTATGAAGGTATGGACAGCTGTTTTGAGGAGAATTAGAGATACTATGAAAGCCATTCTTGGCTTCCCTAATGTCTGTTCTTTAAGACCTGAAATGCCCTCCTTGTCCTTCTCAGATCAATTTCATACTATGTTGTTTCATGTGAATTCCCTATATGTAACAATATGGAAAACTATTTGGAAGAAAACAAGAGTCAAGATGATAGAGAGTGAATATCTCCAATTGTCTAGCTTTCAAATTTATGCCTCTTACATTGCTTTCTTGTGATCTGCTTTGTTCTGTTTTGTTGTGTTTAATGTTACCCTTTTGATATAATTGCATGTATATTTGAGTGGGTAAGATGGATGACCATATTGCTGTTTTTGTCAGATCGTGGAGCAGAACTGTTAATAGTCTCACTGTTTGAATGTCTACTTTATGTGTTTTAACTTTGTAATTTGAACAACTATTTCCAAGAAGTCAGTATGTAATTTGTCAAATAATAATTTCTTAGGATTTTTTGTTGTTCTTCTTTTCTTTTTTTCCTTGGAATTGTGTATTGTTGCTATCCTTTATTCTGTTTTGTTTTGTTTTTTTCTCTTTAAATAAAATTTAAAAAATTAAAAAAAAAGAATATATCTACTCACATGGAGTGGAAAATACAGAGGAAATGGACAGATTTCTAGAAACACATGAACTACCAAAGCTCAACCAAGAAGATATAGCAATTTTGAATAACCCAAGAGCAGCTATTGAAATTAAAAAATGTAATAAAAAACTTACCAACAAAGAAAACCCAAGTCCTGATGGATTCATGGCTGAATTCTACAAGAAATTTAGAGAAGATTTGATGCCAATACTCCTTAAACACTTCAATGAAATTGAAAAGAAGGCAATCCTCTCTAAATCATTGCTGGAGGCAAGTATTACTCTGATACCCAAAGCAGTGAAAGACCCAAGCAAAAAGGAGAACTGCAGGCAAATCTCACTAAGGAACATTGATGCAAAGATTCTCAATAAAATGCTGGCAAATAGAATGCAGCAAATCATCAAGAAGATTATACATCATGACCAAAGAGGGTTCATTCCAGGAATGCAGGGATGGCTTATCATATGCAAATCAATAAATGTAATACACCACATCAACAGAGCCAAAGACAATAACCCCATGATCATCTCAACAGACGCAGTAAAAGCTACCCAATAAAGTCCAACACATATTCATGATAAAAACCCTTCAGAAACTCAGAATACACGATGTCTACCTCAACCTTATAAAGGCCATCTATGACAAACCAACAGCCAATATTATACTAAATGGAGAAAAACTGAAAGCTTTCACTTTAAAATCAAGGAACAAGATAAGGATGTCCACTATCACCACTCCTTTTCAGTATAGTTCTGGAAACACTAGCCAGGGCAATCAGACAAGAGAGAGAAATAAACGGAATAAAGATAGGAAAGGAAAAAGTTAAATTATCACTATTTGCAGATGACATGATACTCTATATAGAAGACCCAAAAAGCTCCATTAAAAGAATACTAGAGGTAATAAACAAATTCAGCAGTGTAGCTGGCTACAAAGTCAACACTCAAAAATCAATAGCATTCCTGTACACAAACAAGAAACTTACTGAGAGAGAAATTATGGAAATATCAACCTTCACAATAACATCTAAAAAAATGAAATACTTAGGAATCAACCTAAGAATGTAAAAGACCTATATACTGAAAATTATACTAAGCTAAAAAAGGAGATTGAAGAGGATATTAAAAAATGGAAAGATGTTCCTTGCTCTTGGCTAGGAAGAACCAACATTGTGAAAATGGCCATCCTCCCCAAACTATTATACAGATTTAACACAGTCCCAATCAAAACACCATTGATATACCTCACATATCTAGAGAAGACACTCATAAAATTCATTTGGAACCAGAGGAAACCTAAAATAGCAAAGGCAGTTCTGGGCAATAAAGGCAAGGCAGGAGGCATCTCAATTCCTGACTTGAAACTGTACTACAAAGCCACAGTGATAAAATCAGCATGGTACTGGCAAAGAAATAGACCTAAGGATCAATGGAACAGATTAGAAGATGCAAGTTTAAGTGCAAAGACACTCAGCTAACTGATATTTGACAAAGGGGCTAAACATGTTCACTGGAGGAAGGATAGCCTCTTTAATAAATAGTGTTGAAAAAATTGGCTCTCCACATACAGAAGACTGAAACTAGGGCCATGTCTATCATCATGCACAAAACTAAAGTCTAAATGGATCAAAAACCTAAACATTAAAATAGAAACCCTAAATCTACTGGAAGATATGGTAGGTAGGAGTCTTGGAGACATAGGGATAGGCAGAGAATTCATGAACAAAATGCAAACTGCACAGGAAACACTTCAGAGGATCAACAACTGGGATTTCATATTATTGAAAAGTTTCTGCACTTCAAAGGAAATCACCAACAGAGTGAAAAGAAAACCCACAGAATGGGAAAGAATTTTAGCCAGCAACCCCTCAAAGGACTTATATCAAGACCATATAAAGAATTGAAAAACATCAAGCCCCCCAAATTCAAAGACCTTCTCCCAAAATGGGCATCTGAGATGAAAACACAGTTCTCAGATGAAGATATACAAATGGCAAATAAATACATGAGGAAATGTTCACCATCACTGGTCATTCAAGAAATGCAAATTAAAATAGCATTGAGATTTCATCTCACTCTGGAAAGAATAGCTGCCATCAAGAAATCAACTGATAACAAATATTGGTGAGGCTGTGGGGTAAAAGACACACTGCTCCACTGTCATTGGGAGTGTAGACTGGTGCAACCACTATGGAAATCAGTATGGAGAACTCTCAGAAGGTTAAGATTGGAAGTGCCATTCAACCCAGCTATTCCCCTCCTGGGTATTTTGCCAGAAAAACTGAGTTCATATCACAGTGATATATTTGCACCTATATTTATAGCAGCACAATTTGTAATAGCTAAATCTTGGAAACAACCAAGGTGCCCATCAACCGCAGAGTGGATGAAAAGATGTGCTAGTTTTTTTTTTTTTTTGGTGCCAGTGATTGAACTCATGACCTCACGTTTGCCAAGCAGGCACTTATGTCATACCGGTAAGATGTGGTATTTTTATACAATGGAATATTACTCAGCTATGAAGAAGGATGATCTTACAGCCTTCATAGGTAAATGGAGACAACTTGAGACTATCTTCATTAGTGAAATAAATAAGAATCATATTTATAAATACCATATTGTGTCTCTAGTGTAAAAAAATAATAAGAAATATAGGAGTAATAAAACCCAAAATGTGTAATTGCTACTGTAAGTAAGAGAGGAAAAGAAAGTGCTCTAAAAGATATAATTGCATGTATGTTTAAGTGTGTAAGATTCATGACCATATTACTTTTTTTGTTAGATTGTGGAGTAGAACTGCTAACAGTCTCACTGTTTGAATATCTACTCTGTATGCTTTAATTTTGTAACTTGAACAACTATTTCCAGGATGACAGTATGTAATTTATCAAGTAGTGATTTCTTAATGTTTTTTTGTTCTTTTCTTTTTTTTCCTTTGAAATTCTGTATTGTTACTACCATTTTTTCTGTTTTTTTTTGTTTTTCTCTTCAAATAAAATAAAAAAATAAACTGTGATACTAATTGGTTATATGAGTGATCTGCGGTGCAATTATCTAGTGACTTCTCTTTTTGGCACAAGGACAAAAGAAGGTTTCTGAAGTCTGGTGTATGCTTATAATTTGAGTTTCCCTGAGAAAAGTAGAGATTTACTGCAAACACATCTTTATTGGAGCAGGCAGCTCTTTGCAAGGTATGGTATTATAGCTTGCTTCTTCTTCCGTGGCGCGGGATTGCCGAACCCCTGAATCACTTCTTCTGGAGATACTGCTGAACAAAAAAATGGAATTTACAGGCACAAAAATTAAACTTGTGTTAAACCGCTGAGATTTGTGTCTTGCTACTGAAATTTCAGGTCTTCTGCTGGAATATATACTGCAACTTTACTAACATATTCTTTGTAATAAAAATAACTGAGCTTAGCTGCAGTGTAGAGACTCACAAAACACAATGGCTTTCCTAGCTGATTGTCCCCAACAACTCTGGCCAATGATCCCTTGGGCAAAGAAAACCTCTGACCCACTCTTAGTTCCCTCTAAAATCAGTTTGTTTAAATTCTTATATTTTCAGGGCCCAAACTCTACTTAATGTTTGGTTTTCTCCTATGAGAAAATTTATCAAAATGACAAAGTCTATAATAATCAAATCTAAACTTTATTGATTCATTTAGTGCCTTGTAACATCTCACAATTTTTTTGTGATTCTATACTTAAAAATTTAAGATGGGAATAAAAAGATAGAGAGAATTCATGAGATAGTCATATCTAAAATATTTAAAATGAATAGCATTACATGATTTACAAATAGCCAACATCTGTAGCATCTGTATATAATGTTTTGATTTTTGTTATTCTCTATCTTGAGATTATGAATGTCAGATTGCGGAGTCATGGTCTAAAGAAATTGGATTAGTCCTTACATTTTAACAGCAGTTAGGGTTTTTCAACTTGAACAAATGTGTATATATTTATGTGTGTTAACCAACATTTCCTTCAGACATTTTAAAATTTAGATTGTACAAAAGATAGACTATATGTATTAGATGCTATGTTTTTATTCCTGCATTTGCATCTACATAATATGTCAATAAAGTAAAAATTCAGGTTTAGCAGAATTATTTATGAGAATGCTCTATGCAAATGATACCTTTTGTCTCTACACAGATGCATATATTCATTAATCTTTCATATCTTTACACACATTGAAGAGCATTCATATTTCAAATGAATTGCTATTTAGATACCCTGACCAGAGGTGACAGTGAGCTTCCCTTTGTGTAGGATAAAACTCATTTCAGAGGGTTAAGGAAGTCAGAGTACTGAACACTGGGTTAGACTTTATTTTATTTTATGTTTCAAAGAAAAGAATTATACTGGGTGTGCATCCTGGTATCTGTAGCAGACTAGTATTAAGAATATATGTATAATTATATTGTCTTTGTAAGGGGTTGAATTTTTAAAAGGAAATGTATAAAGTTTTAGTTTTAGTTGCTCTCAGGCTATTGATAACAATTAGTAAAGTGTAAAAATTCATCATCTTGTCTACATGACTATCTTGTTTGCCTGATACCAGAAGACTTTTTTGTTTGTGCTTCCAGCCTATTGATCAACTGTCTGACCTCTATTTGGGGATAGTATAGGCATAGCCATGTAGTGAGGAGGACTAGGATTTTTTTCATTGCAGAAAATAATACTTAAAAAGCTATCACCAGGCACAGTTGCACATGCTTGTAATTCCAGTGGCTCAGGAGGCTGAGACAAGAGGATCACAAGTTCAGTCCAGCCTAGGCAACTTAGCAGGATCCTGTCACAAGATAAAACATAAAAAAGGGCTGAGGATATAACTCAATGTGAAGGCGTTGGTTCAATCTCCAGTATCACAATCAACCACTCAATCAGTATAAATGGATAAAATAATTTTATTTAACTGATTATAATTCTACAAAAAGTAAAATGTAACTACATAGCAAGGTGAATAATTATAAAATTCAAAATGCTACTCAAGCAAAAAGCAGAATATTGCTTTTGACCCTTATATTATGTTTGTGCATTTTTTGGTAAGTTTCTATTTATCTTTAGCTATCCTACACCAGGTCTAAACCTGATGTCCCTTCTCAAAAATTAATTGTGAAAATTTTTCTACTGGTAGATTAATAGTGTATTTTACTTTCTCATGTAACACATCAGAAAACTTTTCATTTCACTTTTATCTTTAAAGGTATAAAAATAAAAATGTTGAGCTTCCTATCACTTTAGCATGTATACTAATATAAGCATCTCACGTCTATCATTTCAGTAGTTCTGGAGTATAAGTTAGAAAAATAATTTGAGATTCTACTGCACTGAGGTTCAGGCTCCAGAACACTGTGGGCGACTGTGTCTGTTTTACTCTCCTTCACTTTATATTCGCAGCTGGCTTAGCAGCCGATCTAATCGTCTCAACCACTTGTTAGGAACATGTTCTGCCTTTCTCAGGGACCTATACTTGTTACCTGTTAGCCTGAGGATGAGACTTAAGCTGCTCAGTATTTAAGATGAATCAATCAGTTATGTCATTATTCTCTATACTGCTAGATACTCTCTTGTTGCCCTTGGAAGGGAGTAGAAATTGTCTCCTCTGTTAATTACCACCATTCCTTGGCTGGCTGTTTTGCGTTTCCAAATGCAGTCTCCAGCCTCCTCTCAATGGGCTTTCTGTAAGTGAAGAGTGAATCTGATTTGAGTTAAGCACATTCCATCAGTCATTAGAAAATAGATTTCACTTTATTTTCTTCTTTTCAAATATGAGGACTATCTATAGTGGGTGTGCAATGTGATTAAAAATTAGCATATTCAGTTACAATTATACGTCCTTTTCAAGACTTGATTTATACAAGATAGGTGAGGTTTCTGACATGAATTGAATTTTATGCCTGTAGCTTGGCATCCATTCTCTAAGAATTAGTGAAATATATAAATTATTTTATTTCACTTTGAGCATTAAATTTTATAGAAAATTCTCATAAGCTGTTTTAAAAACATACATAAACTTGAGGGAAAAATCTTTACTGAGCTTAAGTGCAAAAATGAGTGTTTTTGACCTTGTGCATACTGGTTTGAGATGCTCAACACACAGGGAAAATGTGTTAGTTCAGAGATCTAGGTAGAGTTTGGGACTAGGTATCCACATATGTGATCTATTTGAATAGAAATAATCAAAGCCATCATTCTGACTGATGCTTTTCATTATATTTGTAGGTACAGAGCCTAGAATTGCCTCCAGTTCCTCCAAAATTACTGCAAGTAACATAAGAAAAAGAGGAAATTGTAACATAACCAAAGATTCTATATGGGCTACAGCATTATTGTAAGCTCTTGCTTTGGCATGGCCAGTAGTGTATGTTTGAATTGCTTGAGATTTCCCTGAGTCCAGTGAGCCCGGCACTTTATCTGTCTTCAGCTGAGAGCAGTCAGGCAGACGTGACTGTTGAATTTTCAATATTCCACTCAAGCCCATACTATTTTGGGAATTTGGAAACACAGTGGTGAAAAACAAAAACACCAGAAAATATATCAGAATCTTTGAAATATTTTGTTCCTTCTGTTCTTACTGTGATTTGAAAATTGTCTAGGTCTCCCTGTCTGATGGTCACAGGTGACACACTCTGAATAAAGCACACATCCTTTGAGTAGAGCAGTGTTTACACTGTTGATCATTTTGCCACACGCAGAAATAGGGACCTAGAAATGTGAAATGACGTAGCCAAGATAATCCATTTGTGAATGGATGAATTAAGATTTCAATTCAGGAGTTCTGAATTTAGGATTTTAACTATTATTCCAAGTCTTTATTTTTATAGCATACAAAGATATATAATCAATTGATTAGTTGACAATTAAGACTTTTGATATGCATGTACTTTTAGAAACACAAATCTTAAGGTATCATTTATCTTTAATAGTTGAGGAAGTTAAAGCAGAAGAAATAACTGCATCAGGGCCAGGGTACTTACTCAGTACAAGTATATATTGCCACTCTAGAATTTTGACTTTTAGGACACAGAAGAGGTATTTTGTTGCTTGCACATATTGCTATGTGTTGTAGTTCATTATAGAATGGATGTAAGTTTGAAAAGGAAATTCATGTGGTAGAACATTCTTTTAATTTTTAGAGATGCCTGTTTAAAAATAAATTAAATGTAACTAAAATTATAGTCTAGGTAGTTCTATTTTTATATTCTAAATTTTGCAAAGAGAAAAGTCTCAAGCAGGTTAGATAACAAATCACAAGCTTTTGATGGATATGCTATAATACTATATCCCAAAGGAACTTTAAATTTGGGTTTGTTGTAGAGATGCCACTTGGTTGTAGAGCACTTAAACAAACAAACCAATTGTCATTGTTAATGCAGGGTTTACATTAAATTAATGCTGCATGCTGTTAATAAACCATTGCAGAAAAGCTAAAGGACTCAGAGAAGCAAATGCTATTCATAGCACTATACATATCCCCTAACGTAATCCAGTAGGTCGGTACCCAACCATGAAAGTTGTATTGATCTCAACAGTATTTTTTTTAAAGCAGTGTGTTTCTGATGAGGGAGAAAAAGGCATGATAACAAAGTCATTTTTCTTTTCAATTTTCAAAAATTTATCTTTGACAGTGGAGAACATAAAAAATACATGTGTTTGAAACTGTATGTCTCAAAAAGGTAACCAAGGCAAACTGTATGTCCACGTAGCAAAACAGGCATCATAATGATTTGTAGGGTAGAATATTATGATCAAAACTTCATTTGGATTCTAATGTTTCAGAATATTTTATCTAATTTTGTTAAATAGCATACATCTGTCATTCAAATGCAATTTTCCATATTTAATTGTAAATAGAGATCATTCACATTTGATCTTATTGCACAGATTGCAAGAATAATATTTGTGAGTGTGTTCAGGTAAAAGTCAGAGCTACAGAATCCCTCATTTAATTAATAATGTTTTGAGTCACATCTTTCCTCTGTGTCATAGTAGGAAAAGCAGAGAAAACCATGTGTATGAACATAGACACTAGTAATGGGATTGGAGGATAAATTAGTAGGATTTGGCTATAGAAGGCCTTCAGGCTGTAAAAGTTAGATATTATGGCTCTTGTGATGCTTTTCAAAATCAGTGTAAGATATTACCCCCCCTTCTAAATGCCCAATATATCAATCCCTGCAGTCAGATGCATTGTAAGCCATTTTCATACAGTTTTCTTAGTATATGAGGAAAATCATGATTTTTCAGAAAGAAAAAAATTGGCAAATGTCTACTGATGCTGATGCTAAGCTATTAAGAATTAAGAAAATTAGATTTCTGAGGGAAATTAATCTAATGGTTTTTTATCTTAACTATACCATTGTTTAAAATACATACAAGGTCTGATAAAAAATACAACAATTAAATTTAAAAATAGTATTACAGTAAATGACATATTGCCATTAATCCCTCTCAAAATACTGCACCTTTTGTCAAACACTTCAGGTCAATTCCTGAGGCCATTCTGAGGTCCTCTTTGGTAGGTATCATTAATGGCTCTGTCTTGGGTGCCTTGCTATCCTGAATCGATTTAAAATGCTTACCTTCCATAGTCATTTTCATATTGCGGAAGGGCTAGAAGTTGTATGGTGCCCAGCCTGGTAAATGTATTGATGACGATACCCATCATGGGGCAATAAGCAGGTCGATAAGTAGAAATTTTTAAAGTAGTAATTTTTAAAAAACTTAAACATTTGCATTGCAGCTAACGTAGCCTACTTACTTGACTAAACATGCATACAATATTGATAAGATACATTAATTTTAACACAAAGAAGGAATGAGTAAAATTATTTATAGTAAGTGTTTTGATATGTATATAAATGTTTGTCTCTATACTAGAAGATCTATTGAAGTAGTGCAATGCTCACAGGGATGCTACGAATGTTGGCTGCTACGGCATTAATGTCACAACATGATCGTCTACCCCATTGGCCATTCCTGGAAAATGCCTAGATAAAACAAGGTACAGTCTTCCTCTACATGAGAGCTTCATTTGTGGAACAACGAATGCCTACTAAAACTCTGAAAAAGACTTCATAATTATGTGTTAATCAGGTTCAGGAAATTATGAAGCAAGATTTTCGCCTCTGTGGCTGACTGATGAGACATTCCATATTTTTGTCAGGGTACAGAACAAGGCCTTATTTTGCGGTATCCTCTACAGCATGACAGGTCATCAGGTATCACCAGCTCTTGCCTTCCAAAAAATTTATCTGACACAATTGAGCAAGCAAGCATTTCCCCATCTATTTGCCAAAATTCAGTATTCTTTTAATTGCAGATTCTTCTATGCTTTGTTTTACTGGGTAAGATATTCTAATGCTGAAGTCTTCATGATAATTTTTTTATTTTAATCAGTGATGAGGTTCGAACTCACGACCACGTGCTTGCAAGGCAGGCACTTATGCTGCTGAGCTAAATCCCCAGCCCCCTTCATGACACTTTGATGTGTACTTCACGTGTAAGAAAAATTTAAGGCCAGAGTGTAAAAGTAAGCATTTTCAAAATGTTAGAGCATTTAGCAAAATAGCATCACATTCCCAACCACATGCTTACCAAAATAACTATTTTGTGACTGAAGAATTACAAAGAAACAAATTGGGCAACACCAAATGCCAGCAGTGATTTTCGTTGTTCAGCTATGTGACTTGGCAGAATCAGTTGCCCGAGTGAAAAGCCCAAAGCAGCAGCCAGTTCCTGCTCAGTCGCAGATTAGGTGCAACACTTGAATAAATCACTTGCCCTCTCTTCTTCATTTCATCATCTATGAAACAATGCCGGTCACTCCCTCTACCTCATTATTAGAATACCCCTGCACCGCATGTGAAAATGTAATATTTATCGCTGACAACTAGAGAATCATCTTGTTAGGTCTTCACTTAGCATGTGATCTATTTATCTCTGTTACCACTCTGGCAACGTAGCTATGCATCTCAAACTTCATACAGCTGAAAAAAATGAAATTTACAATGTTTGAACTCCTACAATGAAATGTCCTGTCCATCCCTTAGTAAACTATTAAGTCAAGTAATCTTTATGTAGCAGCATTTTCACATATATAGATGTGTGAACATACCTGTATGTTTGTCCATCTGTCTATCATCTATCACCTACTGATCTGTCTGCTGACTTACCTGTCTGCATGACACATAGTGTTTTAACTCAGTGGTTCCCAAAGTACAGACTGGCTGTTACTCCGAGTGTCTTACACTTTTCCAGGATGCCTACAGTGTCAGACTTTTCTAAGCATTAAGCTAAGACCATGTTTACCTTTTTCATTTTTCTTACTTTCTGCTTCTACAATGGCCATTTCCAGAGCCCAGTGGCATGTGGCATTACGGGGGACTGGACACAGAAGCAGATATAAAGATTCTTTTGTCTTCTACTAAATATCATGTGTTACAAAGTGTACAGCAATATCACACATCTCACTATTTTGTGCAAATATCTAAAATATCTTATTTTTAATTTCTAATATAGAAAACATCTGTGCATATGACCCATATAAACAACAGTCCTTAATTATTTTTCAAGAAGTGAAGAGCTCTTGGAGCTAAGAAGTTTGAGAACTCACTGATATAGATGATATTATATCTCTGTCTTCATTATGAAATTAACAAGCTTGGCTTTTCTTTAAGAAGAATTTAATTCTTGATGTCTGAATCTTCATCACTGTGCTCATTCCTCATTATCTTTAGGTTCTTTGGAAATCAGTTTGATCTGTGTTACCTCTTTGTAACCCAATTCTACCAATACAAAATACTTCAGTTAACAAATTTGGAACTAGTTGGCACTAAATTTTTTTACCTTATGGTTTGGAGATTCAGTATAACTTTAATTGTGGTTAACTACATGGCAAATATTTTAGCAAATGGAAGGGACAATTTAGGTTGAAAAGAACAATGAGATACTTTTTGTCCCATAATATCTTGAATTTATATCAAAAAATGACAGGCTGTCTTACATGTGTCTCACAGAATGGTAATTATTATCAATAAATACTTCTTGAAAACTCTCTGGCTGTGAAACAATGAATAGATTTGGGTGAGGCAAACTATATAATGGAATATATCTGCTTGAATACACACAGCCTCTTGGATGCAGGAAAACATTCATTCTACATAAGTTTTCTTCATAAGTTTTCTCTTGCAAGTTTCCCATGACCAAAATTGGAACTTTAGGGTCACAAAATGTAAAGGAAATAGATGTTTTAACATGCTGGCAGAATAAAGAAAGAACAATTATTGCATGTTAAACACATCTGAGTGGTCCAGTCATCCTGGTATGCAGTAAGCCAAACACCTTTGGGAAAGAAATGGTACCCAAAATCTGTTTCAAAGTGTGGACTTAAAACAACAGAACTACAAAACAAAACAAAGCAAAGCAAAACAAAACAAAACAAAACAAAACAAAACGAATCAGAAAACCTTTTGTGGCTTTTCTATCCAAGTAGCTCCAGAGAATCAACTAAGCTCACAAGTTCAGCTAGCTTAGTGGTGACACTTTTCCTGGAACAACCTGCCAGTTGTTTGAAACCATAATTGCATAATTTTGTATATGTCTAATTTAGAATTTCTCAAAAGTTTGCTATTCTTAAGGGGAAGTTTTAAGTTTTTCAGTTGCCTGAGAGAAAAATTTGCAAAAACAAGCAACAAATGAACAAACAAACAAAAACTCTCTTTATGGTAAATTGAAAAGATAAATCCTCATGACAAGTGAAGAATTAAATAGCTAGAGATAGTTGACCTTTTAACTTCTCTTCCCAGACAGGTCCCACACTTTCTTACAGGCCCTGCACAAAGCAATTGTTTATCTCTAGGTGCTCAGTGTTAAATGAGACATCCTAATTTTATTGTTTCGCCAACAGGAAAAGTGAGATAAAACATATTACTTAGCAAAATACATGACAGGTGGTATTTTATACTTTTAAGCCTCTCCTTTTTAAAAATTTTATTTAGAAAGAAAAAAACAACCAAACAAAACAGAAAAAAGGGTAGCAATAATACAGAATTCCAAAGGAAAAAAAAGAAAAGAACAACAACAACAACAACAACAAAAACCACTAAGAAATCACTAGTTGATAAGTTACATACTGTCATCTTGGAAATAGTTGTTCAAGTTACAAAATTAAAGCAGACAAAGAAGAAATTCAAACAGTGAGACTATTAACAGTTCTGCTCAACAATCTAACAAAAACAGTAGTATGGTCATCTATCTTCCACACTTAAACATACATGAAGTTATATCCTTTAGAGCAATTTCTTTTGCTCTCTCTTTTACAGTAGCAATTATGCATTTTGGGTTTTATTACCCCTACAGTTCTTATTACTTTTTTTTTATTTTAAAGAGAATAAAACAAAAGAGGGCAGAACAAAGCAGATCAGAACAGAACAACATAAGCAACACAACACTTTACAACAAGACAACCGGATATTAACAGTAGCTGTCAAATACGTCTTTCTCTGCTATAGTTGAGCATAGTTACAGATGCAATAATATCAAACATAACACAATAGTATAAAACCATTCAAGAGAATGAAAGAATTACAGGACATTCTGAAACGAATAAATATGATCAATGGCTACTATAAATATCTCATCTTGAATAAAAAGATTTGTTTATGCTATCACATATATTAAAATCCCAATAAGACACAACATGATAGAACCGATGGTAATAGCAGAGTAGAAGCATGGTAAGTCTTCTAAGGAAGACAATATTAAATCAGCAATGGCTGCCAAAATGTTTTGTTTTCTTCAAAATCACTGTTCATACAATCACACAAAATAAAGTCAAACAAAACAGGATAAAACCATTCCAACTGATGATTGAAAACTTTGAAAGACTTCAAAGCTATGAGATGGGGACTCATGCTTACCATAAAGTCTTATATACTCTTATCAAATCTCATACTAGGGAGACTATATGGTATTTACCCTTGTGAGTTTGGTTTATTTCACTTAAGAGAATGGTCTCAAGTTGTGTCCAT